>JARJDT010026762.1:0-13022 GCA_030264655.1 Leptusa sp. GC000079 | reverse complement strand
CGGGATGTTGTTGCACAAAGTGCTGGCTTTTTTATCGATGGGGTTGAAACGTCTTCGATTGTTATGAGCTACATGTTGTATGAAATTGCAAGAAATCCAGAAATCCAGAAAAAACTACGCGAGGAGATTGTGGAAACAAAGACCATTACTTACGAAACAATGAACGAGATGAAATATCTAGATTGGGTTCTAAGCGAAGGTTTAAGATTTCATGGTCCTGTTTTGTGCATGCTTAAAATGTGCACGAAGAGTTACGAGTTGCCGGAAATAAACGACAGGAGCAAAACGCGCGTTACACTTAACCCGGGAGATTCGGTCTTGGTCCCACTTGAAGGTATTCATATGGATCCCCAATATTTTTCAGAGCCACTCAAATTTATACCCGAAAGATTTGCGGATGAGAACAAAGCTAAGTTTGTCAAGAACACTTATATGCCCTTTGGGAATGGACCAAGGCAGTGCATTGGTAATTTAATTTTTTTGAAATTTCGTCAAATTAAATTTTGCAAATAATTTTTTAAAGCTCTACGATTTGGAATGTTGCAACTCAAACTTGGTATTATTGCGCTGGTGAAGAACTTCGAAATTTCAGTCAATCCAAAAATGCTTCCTTATGAAATTTCGCCATCATCCATGGCTTTTCTTAGATATCCGAGAAACGGTTTTTGGTTTGATTTCAAGAAACTGACCAAAACAACTCCATGATAATTATAAATATTAAATATTTCTGTATAAAAATTATTAGCAATAAACAAATAATAAAAATGTGTTTTTGTGAATTTATTTTTTACATATTTTCTTTATTAATCATCTTTGCCAATATATATTTTGTTTTTAGAAATAAATTAATAAAAAAATCTCAAAACGGTATATTTGGTTGCCTATCAGGTGATATTATGTAAAAACTAAAAAATGAAATGTTATTGTTCAAGAATGTTCGTTCGATTGGAGTACAAGTCAACACAAATGCAAAAGCGAACGAAAAGGAAGATATTCAAGAATCCGCCTATCAGAAAAAGTAAATAAAAACATTATTCCACGTGATTAATAAATTTAATTATGAAATTATGAATTTTAGCTTGGCACAAATCTTTGAACAATTGAAAATTGAATTACTCGAACTTTATTCGCATGTTCTTAATCAAAATATCAAATTGTAACAATACTGTACTTTTATTTAGTTCAACAATAAACACTTTAAAATATCATTCAAGTTCAAAACTTGACTCTTTCTAGTTTTTAGTGATGATAAATGATAAGAAATAAAAATGTTGGTCACCTTGCAATGCTAAGCAATTTTGCACATTCGATAGAAAAATTCACGGTGTTAAGAAGTATTTTGTGCTGTGCAAGTTTGTATGTTTTATCAATCGAGCATGTCAAAAATTAAAAGCGAAGATCAATTCGAATCATTAAGACGCTTAGTTGAATGTATTTCCTGTGGGGAATACATGGTCAGCAAAATTTTTATATGTAGAAATGGTTCGTAAACGTAAAAAAAGAAACGTAAAATTTTCAAATTTAATTTGCAAAATTTCTTAGGACACAGTATTTGTGAAACGTGTAACACTGCATTGTCACAATGTCCAGTATGCAGGGGTCGCCTGCCTAACATTCGAAACTACGGACTGGAAAGCGTTTGCGAAGAAATTAAGTTCCCATGCGTCAATGCTGATAACGGTTGTCCAGTTAATGAGGTCCAGGCAGAAATGGACAAACACGAAACAACATGTCTGTATGTATCGCAAAACCAGTCAATTTTATTTGTTTGCAATTTTGTTTTACTCTTCACTTTCAGTTTTAAACTATACAAATGTCGTTTGTTGAAAGCAGATGGAAAAAAGTGCGCATGGGCTGGAATCGGCCTCGATCACCTCGGGCATTCGCAGGAGAACCATCCGGAACACACCTGGATGCACGAAGATAGCATTGACAATTGGACAGTGGACAATATACCAAACGAAGTGCAACTTATCACCGCGCACGAACAAGTCTTTTATTTGACACGCAAAATGGACCAACACAAAGTTAACATCAATTGGACATTGAGTCTCATCGGTCCTGATTCACTTGCTGACCAATTTTCACTTGAGGTAACTATACATATACAGGGTGTCCTGGGTGTCCTTAAATCGTTCAAAAAATAATTCGGTATCGTTTTGATAGGTGGGTTTCGTCGATGACAGAGAAAACAGACGCAAGATCCAATTTGTAGAAATATGCTCCAAATACGATGAAGACATTCAAGAAAACATTAATTCGGGTAAATGTATTAGTATACCATGTCGTATTGCAAACCGCTTTAAAAACGAACACAACATTGTCTGGTACAAAGTTACTGTGTGTCAGAAAGGCAACGGGGAAAATCTTAAAAACTCTGTAGATTAGCTTTTATAATTCCTAACTTTAAATTTTAACCATTTTAACCTTTAACCAGGGCCGTACCCAGAAGTTTGATCTGGGGAGTGTTCCACAAATAAAATTCATATATCATATTTATACAACTTAAAAAATTTATACAAATACATATTTTTTTCTTCATATTTTTGTTGATGTATGCAAAGTTGCCTAATCTCGGCGAAATTTTGGGGGGTGTTTCAACACCCAAACACCCCCCCTGTGTACGGCCCTGCTTTTAACTACTTTTAATTATTAAACATAGACTTGCGTTATGAGTTATGATTATTGTATTAATTAATAATTTACTCTAAGTAATAATAAATAAAGCCTTGGCCTTTGGGCAATTTTTTAAAAATGGAGAACCTTTGTTCTGTTTTATTGAATAATTATTCGGAAAAAACTTGCGTCAAGTAAACACTCAAGTAGTCGTACACAACCAAAATAATGGCGCCACCTGGACCCAAACGCACAACTTTCGGCAAAAGTCCTTTGTACAACGCAAAAAACCTTGAAACAACTGAATCAATTACAAACGTTTAAAACGCTAAAAATTGAGCCCACCCTTCCTCTTTGTAGACAAGCATAAGGGTGCGTATACACCCATTGTATTTAACCTCGTTCGGGACGGGTTGAGGTCCTTGAATACGCGATTTGGCAACGTCGAACGGAATATTCATGCATGAAGCACCGGTACCGGCAACGAAACCGATACATAGTCGAGTTATTAATTCTTTGACTTTATCCTAAAATAATTTAATTGAAATTTTGAATTATTTTTTGTATGACATTTTTTGTGGGTTTACTTTTGGAGGTGTGATCCATGCTTTAACTGAACTGTAAAATCCCAAATAGAAGCAGTTAAAGACGCCAGCGCGCATCATGGTTGATGTTAGTCCCTTCATTAAGCCCCTATTGCCCCATCCATGTTCCCGAAGGATGCGTTTGGTTTGAATCCACGTGGTGACCATCTCTTGGCCTTTCGACTTGTTCGCTTGCATTTGGACTTTGACAACTTCAAATGGGTTTACAAAAATAGCTTCCGTAAACCCAGCAAATGTACCAGCACAAAAAAACGTCTACAATTTGCATGTTTTTGATTAAAAATTTGTTGCGCTTTGTAATAATTCTTTTTGCTTACGGCTTTTGTTGGTTTCGGTGCACCAAACAAGAAAATCTTCTTGTATTGTTCGAAACTAAGAAATTTGATTGCTCGCTTTGGCGTTTCTGCAATTATTGGAGGCAATATACCTTTCCAATACGAGAATGGTCCTTCGACGACCAACATTTTCTTAAAACAATCAATGATTCCGCGGTAATTGGACATATCTGTCTTTTCGACTGTGCGAGGAGGTTTTGATTGCAGTTGCAATCTAGTTTTGACTAAATCTAGCGGATGCATTAAACAGATTTCCACGAACCCTTAAACTCATTGCAATTAATTTATTAAATTCGTTTAATTTCGATTTGGATTGTTGATTGCGAACCTGCTGTTCCACCGGAACCGACTTGAATGAGTCCCTCCTTCCAGAAAGGTAATTTCTTTTTCTCCGACATTTTAAAGGACTTTTTCACACCAAAATTTACACAGTTAATTTATAATCAAAAGGGGGAATTTCTTTTTTGAATTTCATGGGAAACGAATAATTTACAACAACACGAAATTTGGAAATGTCATAATTAACTTGACACATATGTTCATAAATTTTTCGCCTACCTACGCAGAAAACATCTAATTTATGACCGCTAATGAGGGAGTAAAACGAGTTGCCCTAGGGAGTCTACACTCTCTTTTTTCTATTGATAATTAATGTTGGTTATTGTTATCAGACTTAAATATACTATTTTCGTAAATTACACGTTAATATTTTAAAATATAACTTACTTTTCTAAATTCAAACAAATTTATTGAACTTATTTAATTTATTTAAACTTACAGCTCTAACAATAACAAAGTGCGATTTTATTTCTAAATATTTATTGGCATTTTATCACTTCATTTCCATGATTTTATTGACTTATCAATCATTGCTAGAATGAGATCCGAAAGTCGTGTAGTGACCGCACCAATTTTTTTATTGCAGTTCAAGGCCAAAATTAATACAAATTGCTAGAGAATTATTATTATTGAACTATTTTCATATTTGTAATGCAGAAGTTCCAAATACATCCGTCAAAAAGGCACTCAAATAGTCATAAACAACTAAAACAATAGCGCCACCTGGACCTAACCGCATAACCTTCGGTAAAAGTCCTTTGTACAAAGCCATAAACCTTCAAAATAATATTAATTAAACCAATAAACAACAAAGAAGAAAAATAAACTTATACCCTTCTTCTTTATTGACAAGCAGAATTGTTTTTATACATCCATGGTATTTAACTTGTCCTGGAATCGGTTGAGGTCCTTGAATACGCGACTTGGCCACGTCGAACGGAATGTTCAGACATGATGCGCATGTGCCAGCAATAAAACCTATTCCAAACCGGGTCAAAAGTTCCTTATAAGGATCCTACAACAATGCATTATCACGTTTTTACTTAGAATTTTAAATCAATTATCTGAGATAACAAGCGCGTTTATGTGTTTACTTTAGGAGGTGTGATCCAGGCCTTAACCGAATTATAAAATCCCAGATAAAAGCTGTTAAAGCAGCCATTACGCATCATAGTTGAGGTTAAACCCTTCATTAATCCTTTGTTGCCCCACCCGTACGTTCGAATTATCCTTCGGGTTTCACTCCACGTGGTAACCATCTCTTTGCCAGTCGATTTGTTTGCTTGCATTGACACTTTGACAACTTCAAATGGGTTAATAAAGATCGCTTCCGTGAACCCCGCGGATAAACCGGACAAATAAAACGTCTACAATTTATTATTTGTTCTCAATAATCGCTTTCTTTTAAATTAATCGATTAAAATAGGTTGCTTACTGTCTTTGTTGGTTTCGGTGCACCAAACAAAAAAACTTTTTTGTATTGTTCAAAACAAAGAAATTTGATTGCTCGTTGTGGTGTAACTGCAATAATTGGAGGCATTATACCTTTCCAATACGAGAATGGCCCTTCTATTACAAACATTTTCCTAAAACAATCAAGAACGCCTCGGTAATTGGCCATATCAGTCCTTTCGATTGACCGCGGTGCTTTTGATTGCAGTTGCAATCTTGTTTTGACTAAATCTAGCGGATGCATTAAGCATATTTCCACGAAGCCTTAAATTAATTTTTCAATTAGTTCGTTTATTTTGTATAGTTTTAATTTATAAGGAATTAGAACCTGCTGTTCCACCGGAGCCAATTTGAATGAGTCCTTCTTTCCAGAAAGGTAATTCCCTTTTTTCAGACATTTTAAACTACTTTTATGATAGAAACAAACTTGTTGCATTATTTTATTCAGCTAAAACTAGGTAGAAATACAAATGTCATAAATAATTTTTCATAGAATTTGTTTAATTAAATATTTGTTAATAGTTTATATTCAAGATTTACATTTTACATTAATAATTAAAAATATTTCGTTTATTGGCATAAATGACGAGTAAATCGTATTTTAAGAGGAATTAATTAACATTGAAGCTTCCTAAATAAAATTAGAAGGAAATAAACTTAATTAATATTTTGATCGAATTTTCGCATTTTCAAGGCCTTTGCAATTTAATTCGATAGTGAATTAACTTTAATTTAACTTTGCATGTCCGTATTTATCCTTAATAATTATTAAATCTTAGTAAAACATTATGTAATAATTCTATTTGTGGATTCTTAAGGCCCTAAAATGGTTTGTTAACATACAATAATTTAAAAAAACGCATCATAAATTCATGTTTTTCAGAAAATTAAAAAAATTCTAACCATGAATCTTTAAGTCCGAACAACTTAACCTAGAAAAACACACGTTGTGCTCGACTGCTTGTTACAAGACGCGTTTTTCTTGTTTTCATAGTTTATAAACCGATTTTTCGAGTTATAAACATAAATTAATCAAAAATAAATAAATAACATATAAATCTAAAATGGTGCGTAAAAAAATTGACAATCGCATTCGCGTATTAATCGAAAATGGCGTAAAAATCGGGCATCGTACATTATTTGTTATTGTGGGTGATAAAGGCCGAGATCAAGTAAGTTTCCTTCTTTATTCGTCTTTAATAAAATATAAAACACGCTAACAATCGTAATAATGAATATTTAGGTGGTGATTTTGCATCATATGCTTGCTAAAGCTGAAGTAAAAGCGCGTCCATCAGTACTATGGTGCTACAAGAAAGAGCTGGGCTTCAGCAGCAACCGAAAAAAGCGCATGAAGCACCTCCAACACAAAATACAAGCAGGCAAATTGAGTGTAAACGAAGACGATCCTTTCGAGCTATTTGTTTCAAGCACAAAGATTCGCTATTGCTACTATTCAGAAACACACAAAATCTTAGGCAACACATATGGTATGTGCGTTTTGCAAGACTTCGAAGCTTTAACACCTAATTTACTGGCGCGAACCATTGAGACAGTCGAAGGTGGCGGCCTCGTCGTCTTATTACTAAGATCAATGAATTCACTCAAACAATTATACACAATGTCAATGGATGTACATCAGCGTTTCCGCACCGAAGCGCATCAAGACGTCGTCTGCCGTTTCAACGAGCGTTTTCTCTTGAGTTTATCGTCATGTAAGCGTTGCCTGGTGGTTGACGACCAACTTGCAGTATTGCCAGTGTCCTCGCATAACCTGCACGTCAACCCCGTGGACAAACCGGAGGATTTCACCGAAAACGAAGTGGAACTGAACGAGTTGAAGGGGAGTTTACGCGACACTCAACCAGTCGGCAGTCTTATAAACTGCTGCAAGACTTTGGACCAAGGCAAAGCTTTATTGAAATTCATTGAGGCAATCAGCGAGAAGACTTTGCGCTCGACTGTCTCCCTGACGGCAAGTCGCGGTCGCGGGAAATCCGCCGCCTTGGGTCTCGCCGTCGCCTCGGCGGTCGCGTTCGGTTACAGTAACATATTCGTGACGAGTCCGAGTCCCGAGAACTTGAACACGTTCTTTGAATTTATCTTCAAAGGCTTCGACGTCCTCGAATACGAGGAACACATCGACTATACCCTTGTTCAGAGCACTAATCCGGAGTTTAACAAAGCTGTCGTTCGCGTTAACATCTTTCGAGATCACCGTCAAACCATTCAGTATATTCATCCGACTGACGCGAATAGGTTGACGCAGGCCGAACTTTTGGTTATTGACGAAGCGGCCGCAATCCCCCTCCCTTATGTTAAAGCCATGCTTGGTCCGTATTTAGTGTTTTTAGCGTCGACTATAAACGGTTATGAAGGCACCGGTCGATCGTTATCGTTCAAATTATTGCAACAACTCAGAGTGCAAGCAGCGCCAGTCGGCGCTAACACGAACCAGGCGGGTAAGGCGTCAAGTGGCGCCGCCACCGGGCGAATCTTGCACGAAGTCATCTTAGATGAATCAATCCGGTATAAGCCAGGCGATTGCGTTGAAACTTGGTTGACTAAACTTCTGTGTCTTGACGCAACTTCCGTTCAGCCACTGGTGTCCGGTTGTCCGCCCCCTGACAACTGCGAGTTGTACTACATTAATCGCGACACACTTTTCTGTTATCACAAAGCTTCCGAGGAGTTTTTACAGCGACTTGTCGCCCTGTACGTTGCTTCACATTACAAAAACTCGCCGAATGATCTGCAAATGTTATCGGACGCTCCTGCACATCATCTGTTCTGTTTGTTAGGCCCGATTGACCCGAGTAAAAAGACGCTGCCTGAAATCTTGGTTGTCATACAAGTCTGTCTGGAAGGAGCAATTTCGAAGTCTTCCGTGCAAGACGGTTTTTCTCGAGGTAAACGCGCTGCTGGGGACTTAATCCCGTGGACTATCGGCCAACAATTCCAAGATCCGGATTTTCCCAGCCTGAGTGGTGCACGGGTCGTTCGCATTGCAACGCATCCTGACTATCAAGGCATGGGTTACGGCGCACGCGCACTAGCTCTGCTTAAAGATTACTACGAGTTCAAAGCGACTAACTTAGACGATGTTTCTGATATTTTGGGTGTTGACGAAATCGAAAATGTTGAAGATGAAGATTTAGGGTTGTTGGAGGAGTCGATTGAACCGCGCAAAACTTTACCCCCTTTGTTACTCAAACTTAACGAACGCACCCCTGAAAAGTTGCACTATTTAGGTGTTTCTTATGGTCTTACTGAACAATTGTTAAAGTTTTGGAAGCGTTCGGGTTTTGTCCCGGTTTATTTACGCCAAACTACTAATGATTTAACTGGGGAACATTCGTGTATCATGTTGAATGTTATCAATGATGAGGTTGGGGACAGGGGTGATGATTGGTTGCAAGCGTATTGGACAGATTTTCGGAAGCGGTTTGTTTCCCTATTATCGTATAATTTCAAAAGTTTCACTCCGTCAATGGCACTGAGTATGTTGACGAATAAGTCACGCACAATGAACGCGGTTAGTTTAACTCGAGGACAACTAGATGTTTACATGACTACTTATGATGTTAAACGCTTGGAAATGTACAGTAATAATTTAGTGGATTATCACCTTATCACTGATTTGATACCGACATTAGCACGGATTTACTTTACGAACAAAATGGGAGAAGTTGCCCTGTCAGCAGTTCAAGCGGTAAATTTCCGAACGCATCTAATCCGATATTTTCTCAAGTTTCTCATATTTTTTTAGGCAATATTGTTAGGGGTCGGTTTGCAACACAAAGATGTCGATGATTTGTCCAGGGATCTCGACTTGCCTCCGAATCAACTCCTAGGTCTTTTCAATCGTTTAATTCGCCGCATTGTGCAATACATCAACGCCATTTTGTCGGAACATGCCGAAAAGGCCTTAGCGCCCATTAAAGACGTGCAATTGACACCGGTTGCCAAGAGCATGCATCAGGAACTTGACGAAGCTGCGAATGAGCTCAAAAAGAAGCAAATGAAAGAGCTGCAAAAGCTCAAAGATGAAAATTTGAGTCAGTTTGCTATCAAAGGTTCCGAGGAGGAGTGGGGGGCGATCTATGCTGGGAAAGGCAAAAAGAATATTGTTTCTGTTAAAAGGTAGGTTTTTTTCTAGGTTTTAGAGTGGCAGCAACAGCGCTAAGGAAAGTTCTGATTGTGTTTCAGCGGAGAAAAACGCATGCATGAAGGAGACGGAAAAGTAGACAAGAGGGAGGCTGAAAGTGGCAGAGTTCCCAAGAAGAAGAAGCAGAAACATCATAAAAAATAATGATTATAAAATTTTGCGTATTTCTTGATAACTTGATATATTTTTAAGTTTAATTGTTTGTTAATCAAAGAAAACTTGAATTTTTTGAACTTTTTGACGTTTTAGTGCTTGGAGCGCCCCCAAATATTCGTTTCCCTAGTCGTGGCAAAGATCCTTTTTCTCCACTAGCGTTCGGACAATAACGTAGTTTTTTTGTTAAAATGATCCATCTTTTAAGCTAAAATTTTTATTCTGAAATTATAATTTAGGTATTCGGGTAAATACATAGGGTAAATATCATTCAGGAACACGCTGTATGCATGCTGGAAATATGCTGCCATCTAGCGGCAAACTCCTGCACTGCACCGGAGAAAATGCACGTAAATAACCGAACGCAGCGGCATTTGTAAACAAAACACAAAACGCATGATCATTGGATTTCCGAGTCATTACAAGTGCCACGCACGTTATGTCACTTTTGTTAACATTTCTTATTTAAAAACACGCGATAACCCGACCATAAATTAATAAATTAGCCCCTGGTATTGTATAAAATTGCACGAAACAGCAATGAACGTAACTTAACTCTGCAAAAACACCAAATCCACTTGACTAGAATGCCCTAACTTGACCACTCGACACATTCCCTTCATTTGATCAGATTTTCATTAAAAACCCTGGAAAAACCCGAAACGGTTAACAATAGACAATTAGCAACATTAGTAAAAGAATAGTGAAACACGTGAAAATGGTTACCAGACAACAAGTACAAGGTGACTATCCATACCATCTGAATCATGTGCAATCCCCCGAAGTGTCCTCCTCGACCTCGAGCGATCCTGCACGTCGGCGAGGGCGAATGGTTCTAGCCATACAAGCGGCACAACCCCTTGTCCAAGAACCACAACAATACATGTTGTTTCCCGCACGCCGTATTTCCTACAGGCCGAGAGCTTTGGGAGTCGCCATCCTTGAATCAAACAACTTGAACGTCCAAACTTATGGGTTTCAGCACCCTTATGTTGTTCCAAGGTGTAAGTTCCCACTTTCCTATCGCTTTTCATTTTTCCACCATAAAAATATTTATGTTGAACTCATTATGAATGAAAGTTGTAATTTCATTAAGTTTAAATTATTATCTTGTATTTTGTAGACATTGCCATTGTTGAACGGGGCTCAACCAAAGGTTCTATATTTGCTATAGCTGGCATATTCTTAAGTGCTTTACTAGTTTTATGGTGGATTTATAGCGGTTTTCCCGACTTAGAAGAGTAAGAATTTGTATTTATAAATGTTTTAAGGTTCCAATTTAATTGTTTTCGGGTTTGTTGCAGGGATGAAAGACAATACATAAAAATTCCTTGGAATTTAGAAGATGCCAAAAATCTAGGAACTGTTTTGTACAGATATAAAGGGGATCATTTCTATCATGTCTATTTCGGCGTCAGTATTATGTATATTTTGTATCCTTTTTCAACTGGTTTAACGATTTTTTATTTAACAGGGGACATTGCGAAACTAGGTGCATCTATAAGAAATAATTAAAAAAATAGATGGCGGAAAAATAGCAAAATAATAATTCTAAAATTGATTAATTAATTAATTAAATTCTTTGAGATATTACTTAATATCTCAAAAAAAATTTTAAAAAACATGGTTTGAAAAAGAAAATGTATTTTGTTGCAATTTTTTTCGATAATTTGACGCCATCTGTTGGAATTTTTCAAACTTACTTTCGAAATGTCCCCTCTTAATTATTTTTTAATACTAATTTTTCTCATACTGGGACTTCAAAAATTTAAATTTTTCTTAACAAAAAAAATAGCTTGCAAGCATTTGCGATACCAGGATCTCTCTTCCTGTCAATCCTGTCAGGATTCCTATTCTCCTTCTTTCAAGCAATGTTCCTAATCTCGACCTGCTCTGCGCTGGGCGCATCACTCTGTTTCCTGTTCTCGCAGGTATTAGGCCGACGCCTCATCTTCAAATACTTTCCGGACAAAGCGAGAGCCTGGGGCCAAGCAGTGAACAAGCACCGCGACAATCTCCTCAACTATGTGATATTCCTGCGCGTAACGCCATTCCTCCCGAATTGGTTCATCAACCTGACAGCGCCCGTGATCGGCGTCCCATTAGTACCATTCGCATTGGGCACATGGCTCGGCGTCATCCCGCCCTCATTCTTTGCCTTGCAAGCTGGCCAAACACTGCACACAATTTCAGCTGATGAAGCTGGCTTCACAATGAGCTCATTTTTGATGCTGGTTGTCTTTGGCGGGATGTCATTGTTGCCTATTTACTTCAAAGAAAGTTTACGGGAAAAATTTGATTGAATTAGAATTTCAATCTTGATTCAACTATAAAAATTGTCTGTTTTAAGTAAACTTCAGACTATATGATTTTATTTATGATTTCATCATAAGAAAATTTTTGGTATTGGTCTCTATGATTTTTTGAATGATGAAATCATATGGTCTGAAGTCGCCTTTAGTCAAAATTTGTAATTATTATTTATTAGTCCTTTTCTGTGTTAATTTGAGTTTCGTTTACAGGAAAAATTTCATTGAATTAGAATTTTAATCTTGATTCAACTATAAAAATTGTTCGTTTTAAGTTTTAAGTAAACTTCAGACTATATGATTTTATTTATGATTTAATCATAAGAAAATTATTAGTAATGGTCTTTATGATTTTTTGAATGAAATCATAAATAAAATCATATGGTCTGAAGTTGCCTTTAGTCAAAATTTGTAATTATTATTTATTAGTCCTTTTCTGTGTTAATTTGAGTTTCAAATGATGTTGAAATTTCAACAACGTACAAAATTGAAGCTAGCAATAAGAACTGATGTAACTGATAGAAATATTTGTTGAGTTTTCAGCTGGTAGACTTACAGGTTTCCAGTACCACCAATTGTACCACACTGGAAAAGACAACCAAAGCGCATTTAAATTTAACTAATTGAAATTTGTATCTATTAATAAAACTTACAAATGTGATTCGTTTTCAAGGTAGCTGAAATCGCGCGACATTTTCCTGTGCATTCGGCAGTCGGCTGTAAAATAATATTCCGTTCGCCTGATCCTTGCACAAGAAACACGTAGCTGCACTCGAAGCTAGGCAACAAGTATCCGGGACTTTCCTGTCCATCAATGAACACATATCTTTCAATGGCTTGTCCTGACCATTCGGACATAAATCCTGGGCGCGGAAACAATTTCCTTACAAGACGCGCTGGTAACATTCGATTAATCCGCCAAGAAACGTGCGTTTCCTTATCAATAACTTTATGTTCCTTGTTATCCTTATTATTATTTAATAAGTTAGGAAACAAGTCTTTAAGGTGAAATAAGTTGGCTTGATTCGAATGTATTTTCCAAGCA
>JARJDT010026757.1:0-18552 GCA_030264655.1 Leptusa sp. GC000079 | reverse complement strand
TTAAGTTGAAAAGTTTTCGTTTACTTAAACGACTTTTTCAAATTTGATCGCTTATAGGCACATTACATTTGAAAATTCTATTAGGAAAATATTATTCTTATAAAATTTGAGCAAACTTGTAAGTGTTTGTAAATAATTAAATTCTTATTACACGGTAAAACTTTGGCACTGTAATTATAAATCCTCTTGAAACGTTCTTTTTCCTACTTCTACTTAGCTATGTATTTGTAATTTGAAATATAGTTGAAGGGATTTGAGGCATCACGAAATGATTGCGCGTCATTAAAGGTAGGTTGGTAGTACCTCAACCTAACTTAATCAGCCTACTCGTGTTACAAGCCGATATGGCAAACAATATTGCAAGTAACCGCAAGTTGCCAGAACTTAACGAACTACAGAACTATACAGACTCCTTCCTATAGCAGAAGTATTGATTATTATCGAAACTTACAACTTGTTTGCCGATTGTATAACCAGCTAGTCGTCTTCGAATGCTTGGAAGCAAGCCACTAAGGTAGAAGGTAGTCAATGAGTATTGCACAAAAGTCGCGATTAATTATGTCTTCCGAGTTAAGTTTCCATAGGAAATCGAACTTGAAACACGACCACTATGATTATCGCAAGCAGTTCAGGAATAAACAAGTAATTAAAGAGTTTACAACGTTGGAAAACTTCATGTTAAAAAGTCGAAATAAAAAATATGACAAATGTTGCGCATTATTTAAATTTTAATGAAGTAAAAAGTTTTAAAAATGAATACGATATGGTTAGCAATATAATCGTTATACATATTGATCAAATAATACTAAAGCGCAGTGGAATTTCACGCCATAATTAAACTACATAGGATTTGTATGTGAGTTTGACATTATTTATGGCGCGAAATTCAACTGTGCTGCAGTATTATTTGACCACTATATACAAATTAGGTCATTGAGTTTTCAGCATAATCGATATCAACTATAGAAGCAGCCTAGCCGGCATTTCCGAATATTTGCTGCCTGCATATAAACAATGTCACGGTAGTTTTCATGTTGTTTTGCTTTTATACTGTTTTCGCTTTAGCCTTCTGGTTTGATACTTTTTTGCATAAATCTTCTGTCGAAGTGAAGTGAAAAGAGTTCAGCCATACATTATGACATGAATTATAAGCAGTTGCCGCATTGGAACGCAAAAATATATTTCACAAAGTTTCAATTTTTTGCTGCCTTTTGCTTACTAACGGACTGTTAACGTTCTTGCATCATTCGTAGTAGGATACAGCAAGGACGAATGAGCCAAGGACGAAGGAAATATGCTCACAATTGAAACATGCAAAAAACAGCAAACGGAATAGAAGGGGCAATAGACGAAGATCTCTTTTTATGTGGATCCGCGCATTATTTCAATGCGGCCCAATATGTCTCAGCAAATAGCCGGGCCGATACTAACAGCAGCGAGCCACTTTACAGAAACCCTTTTTCATATGATTTACAATGCAATTCCGCACATTTAAAACATTTTTACGAATAGAATATATATTTTCTTCTTTGCTTGTACAAATGGCTTGAATTTATATCCAGAGCGTCGAAATACATACATAGTTTTTTTCCAGCTATCTATAAGCCGAACTAAAACGCCACACACACCGCATACTGCGGCAGGAAATTCGGAGCGAAAGTACAAATTTATCGGTGTGCTCTCGAACTTTCGACAAATGCGAATTGTGCGAATAAACCGCTGAATGTTCACGTGCGAAATAAATTTGTTTTGCCATAACACATCTGAATATTATTATTTCAAACATTGAAATCCCACAACTGAACCACAATTAACTTGATGAATTTGATTGTTTTTTTAAATTTAATATAAAAGTACTTCGACAACATTCTTGTAGTCTTAAGATATTGTTAGAGTTTTAAACTAATCTAGCACTGCAAATTTACACCACGAAAAGTATTATTGATTTAATAGAAAATTTGATTTGGGAATGGTTCATGAACTGGCGAACGTGCACTCAACAATCCTCGGCACGCTCATTGAGAGTCGGAGTAAATGTGTATCCAAGCATAAACGGATGGACATACGGTTTGGACACTATATGCGATGCGAATGCTAGGGTGTACGTTAATAAGATTATGAGACACGAGAGCATTTGTTATTGAAGCTCGAGGATTATCGCGAACCATCCCCGGGTGTAAGTTACGACCAGGATTTGCGGGCCGCTACTCAAGTGGCCGGTAGCGACAGGACGTTATCCTGTTATCTGAGTTAACAGAAGCTAAGGACCTCTAGTCCAGCCCGGTCTAGCACGGCCAGCCTGGTCACTATCTTCACGAGCATCTTCAGAGTCCGCCACTTCTTCCACTCCGCACGATATATAAAACTACGATAGATATCCAGAAGCGTGGACAGAACGAGATTTACCTCGGGTTTTCAGTTTGTTTTATGCTGCTCGACCTCAGGGTTGCCAGCTCTATATTGACGACAAGCGAATGGAACGAGGACACCAGGACGACGACAAGCAACGGGTTTCAGTTTACGAACCTACTTTTAGTCCGCAAAGTCTCCTAGCTGCATAGAAACTGCATTAAAAAAGTTTAAGGAGTTCAGAGATCTGCAGCAATAATAAATAGTACATCGCCGTTGCTTGTCCAAGTGCAACAAAGCGCGATGTTGGCATTCTCCTTGCATAATTCATTGTTATTAGCACTGAGGATGCCATGTTGGCATACGTGAAAACGATCGTACAAGTTTGCACTGGCTTGCTCACTTTCTGCGATGGATGACGAACAGTGGTGGTAAAGAAAAGTGACTTTTGATGTCCCTGTGGGGATCGCAGCCTCAAGGATCGTATCAATTTTTAATTTTCCGGCATTGATTTATTATTGGCTTGCTTGGGGAAGACAAACACCAACCAGGCCGGATGATAGTAATGGAATTGTGTGTAGTAAAGCAATGATCTAATAAAGCAAGCACCTACGGGATTTGTTCGGGCGTGAGAGTCGTTTCACCTCGAATCAATTTTGTAATTAGGGCGTCGGTGTGCGGTCAGTCGTGCGTCCCTCGGCAGTTCCTTGATTGGGAAATAACTCGTTAGTGGAAGGAGTTCCGGACGTTCGCGTAATTCCCTCAGCTCGTTCGCAAGCACGCCGCGATCAAGCTCCAGCTAGACGAACAACAAAAAGCAGTGCCGAAAAAAACGCAATGTCCTTTACTTCAAATTTAATCCGCACCGTAGCATTTGTGAATTCTTCTGAATATCCGATTGTTTGTAAGCAAATTGCAATCCGATGGATGAGTGCGTTCTTTATTAAACCCTCGGAATTGATTCTTGCCCACTGCTGAGCGCAAGAGCGCACGTGCTTCTCTCGCAGTGGCGCATTTGTAAAAAAGTTATGTTGAATTTGCATATTTTCAAAATAAAATTTTATCACTTGAAATACCCGTGCCATACAATATGTAGCAGATTCGAGAAGAAGTTGGAAAAGATTTACACACTCGGTTCTTGCTCACGTCGGATTTTTTATTCTTATGCCGCACACACACTTGCTGGCTAGAAACTTAGTTCATGCTGGAGCCAAGTGTATTTATATGGGCACATGTATAACGTCGTTGCACTACAATAAGGAAGCCCATAAAAATCAAGCTAACGATTTCTTCAGCGCCTTAAATTCCGCCTTATCTCCACCGTTGCCGATAAGTCCCCCAGGCCAAAAAACTATAAACGATCGCTCGCGTCGATTTTCATGGCGGGAGTTTAATTAGGACATTAAGAGACCGTAGCGTCGTTATCCATAACTCTATACGGACGTGTGATTTTATTCGACACGAAAGTGGAGACACGGACCATGAAAGCGAACACCGAACACCCACACTAACCCCCTCATTCCCGCGAAGATCATTTCCAGCAGCCTTTGAGAAGCGTGCGCCCGTGTTCTAATATTGGAGAATTGCGTTCAATTTTAAAGACGAATTCGTCTGAAGGCCCCTTAAGTCACATCACATTCGATGCATAACGAAATCGTCGCGACTCCGTAGTGAAACCTGCAACTTTTACAGTTTTCGCAAAAAGCGATGCGAGATGTGCTTTACGCACACGTCGGACTTCTTTTCTCGTCATCGTGTCGTCGTTTTCGGTGCGCCATATAAATTACTTTAATTCCCCGTGGATGGAATTAAGGTTTCCATTTTGCTGCGATTAAATAAGGAAATTTGTAGGGTTGAATTATCGGTTCCGCAAGCTGCTTGTTTCCAGTGGGCATTGCCCTCTTAACTTTAATCGAATCGCAAAAGACAAAAACGGATTGTTGTTAAATGCAAATGAAACTGCGATGCGTTGCGGGGCCCTCTTTTCTTGTTCGCGCTTCGATGCTCGCAGCACTCAACGAAACGACCGTAAGATGCGGATAGATAGTGAAGGTCGTACATAAAACCAGTTCTCTGATCATGCGGCTTTCATCTCGCGATGACAACGACGACCCAGCATAGAAGCATTTGCTACAAATAACATAGCAAACATACGCATCAACGACGGGCAAATAACCGACAGCAAAATTTCTCAACGCGATATTACTTAATATGTTGTAATTTATATCTTGCATGGGCTACCGGATAATTTACAGCTGGAGAATTAAGTCGATCAATCTTTGCCGCTGTGTAGTCAGTTGCAGTATTTTCGCGCGTAAATCATAGCTTAAGATTTTATATCCGCTTGTTAGACACTTTTCAGCAATATTACAACGGAGATGTTTGTAATTTGGGTCCTGGATAGGGGGACTTGTTTCTAGCGACCGATGGAATCTCCTCTGAATGCCGTATGCCATGAATGTGCGATTCGCACAGATTTCCAGCATTAGTAGAAGGGTTCTTCGCACTAAGCAGGAATTAATGTAGAGGATTGTGAGAATGGGCACAGCAGTTGCGCACGGCAGGAAGCAACTTGGGGACTAGTATTGCCCTCTTATGTTCCACTTAACAGCCAGGCTAACATCGACAAATCTCTCTCACAAAAGAACCACGTGAACGATCTGCCACCCACTGGCAAATTGACGACTGATTAGTGGAGTTTAATTCCACTATTTACATGCACTAAATGTATGCGGGAGGCACGACTACATTATGGGAATTGCCAAAAAAAAGGTGGAATGTTGTAATTTGAACGCTTTACAAGTGTTCGGGCATACTTGGCAATATTTGTAGAGCATGCGAAAGGCGCGTTATGATAGAACCATCTCGAGACGGTCAAAGGTCTCAAGTGCTTTGACCTGCTTCCCTTGCGGAATACCGGCGTGTCACAAACCGCCGCAATGCCAACGGGGCAACGCGGTTGTTACATATTACGGTCTTTATTTGCTAAGCTAACACAAGCGTCGGAGTATACGGAAGAAGTCAACCGAAGAAGGTAGGGAAGCAGGAAATAGGGATAACCGGCAAGAAAAAAACCATTTCATAAGGTATCATAAGGCATAAACCACAATTTTGAGGCTAACGCGTCCACTCCATTTGAGGGCCATCAACTTGACATATTGTACACATCGCCACCAGACCACCTGAGCAATTAACTTTGAAGCATGCCATCAATTACCAACGTTGGGCAATTTGAACATTTGACATGCCACTAACGAATTACACTTCGCGTATACCTTGCATGACAAGAAGCAACAAGCACTGCAATAGCAACACAATTTTATTCACTTTCGTTTTACTTCTTGCTTCATTGAAACCATCTTTATACGATTAAAGTACATCGTTGTGTAATAAAAGTAACTTCCATAGCGCACTTCATTACTTACAGCTTATGAATTTTCAAATACGTGCGGCTTGTAGCAAATTAAGTAGAGGGATGCCCGAGGATCGTAAAGTCCCAATATTTGTGCCTGTAGCGCAAACGTTATATGTCGGAAAGAATCGCGGCGGCGGCAGCGGCGGCGGCGAACTCGCACAGAGCTTGATGAATGTAACGGATGCGTACAAGTGAGATGAACGGATACGCGAACAGAGAAAAGTTGTCGAGTACAAAGCGGTCGTGATAATTCCGAGGGTATATATGATGTCGAGTGGAGTGTGTGGGGCTGAGGGCGCGAAAAGCCGAATGCTTGAGCAACATTTATCCACGCTGGCAACGCGTATGTGGAATTAATAAATAAAAGCGAGAATAAAACATGTGTGCGTGCACTATAACTTGGCTCAAATCTGAAGTCTTGTGGGCTCCTGAAAGAAATTACATTAAATTGTCGGACCACCCTCTCCGTTATTTTCATGTGGGATAGAGTTCAGACAATGCTTTATTGTAATTGCGTTTTCTAGCCCACCACCGCTACACTACCACAAGCATCGCCTTTTCCACTTATATCAACTCCGAGTCCCTCACACAGCGGTTCCTTTTCACGGGACTTGCGATGGGACGGTTCCCGGGAGAGGCTAGATATCGCCTAAGAACACTATTAGAAGCCACATCTCATTCTTTATTTATTCAGCGTACACTTTGCTGCTTCTTGCACACGTTGATTTATTCTCAATATTACCAACAATGTGCATAAAAATAGCAACGACTTTCGAGTTTCCAATCCATGCCTCGCACACAGTTACGTATGTTGGAGGCACAAGTATAAACTCTAACTTTTGATGCCGCCCCTCGACATCATCCTGCCGACATGCGGAACTACAAGCATGCAATGAATGCATTTAGGTAGAGTTTCATCGTTCGTTTGGCGTAACTACAATATGTGTAGATTTTTTGCCAAGATTCAACGGTTTGATACATTTGCTCCCTATCGCTTGCTTATACTCCGTCGATAAGGTTTCGCAATCGCACAATCTCCAGGCTTCGATTCCTAAAAGAGTGCGACGACTTTCTGGATACAAATAAAGGAAGCAGGCGAAACCCCTCGATCATCCACTCTTTGCCTCCTGCTGTAGATATTTCTCCCGCACACGACATTATTTAATCAGCTACCTGCCTGCCCTCATGCCTTGTGCCTTGTGACATTTTACGGCTCTTTTCCGTCTTGCGTTTCGCAATTCCTCAGCTCGTTTACCGACGACAATGCCGCCCGCACCACCATCTCTTCGAAGTAAGTAACTCTTTTGTGCGTTGAGTTTATTTTTTCTCATTCGTATTTGTTTTTTTGCATTGCGTACTTTTATTATTTACCTACTGCTCGGATGGGGATGTTTTTGTTGTGCCTGGCGAACGCTCTGGTAATTATTTAACGAGTCGACAAGTCTTCGTTTCGTCGTCGACTGAGCAGTCATACCGATGTCCTACGATTGTCCTTGCTATATGAATGGCGGCATATGCGGCACAATATGAACGGACACGGTTATTATTTATGGCGGGCGTTTTATCATATCCCTTCTCTACGTTGCTATTTTAATATTTTTTTCCAACGTGAACGTTTTATTTCAGAAAGGAGTTATTCATAATATTATGCATCATCTGTGTCATCTGTCAGGTTAAGTGTTTTATGTCCGAAACGACCGAGTGGAGAGAAAGAGAAAGGTTGGTTACGGATGCGAACACCTTCCCTCCTCAGCCTCTTCCTCACTCACCAGGATGCCCATGCCATTGTGCCATATTCGAGGACGACGACGAGCGCAATTTTATTACATTTTTCCTTATAAGTTATTCGTGTCGTTCGTTCAAAATCGCTCGAGTATAATGAGCAGCGCACCAGCCGCACTGGAATTGAAAACAAGGCATTCCAGTTTCTAATAAAGAAATTTCACTATTTTTAATTTAATTAGCTAGAATTAAATATCTCTATTAGTTTTAGGTATAATCTTTTGCTGAACTAATAACGGATTGTGTTTTCCATGGTGCAATTTAGTAAGTGTACCATGCAATTTCCGATATTCCTACTGATGGAACATCGAAATTCCAAATTAACATGCTGGTCGATTTTAGTTGCAAACAATATCCTAAGAGCAAAGTTTCCCCACTTTATCATTTAGTCGAACAGAATCGGTCACTTCTCTCGAGAAATAAACCTTCCTAGTCTTGTTAGGAGAAAGTTTATCGAATTGGTATCTCCAAATGCACCACTATAACTGCAGCCACCAAAGGATATAAATTTATATTGCAATTCAATTGTTTAGCGGCGTAATTAATATCAGATCGTAATCGTAAATTTTCAAATAATGAAACTTTATTACTAATTTGCGTGTACTCTATTGAATATTTCAACTTTTTTTTTTCAAAAAAAGCTTAGTACACAAAGCAAGAGTATCAATGGCTAGACTAAATATAAATATTTTCGTTAGTATTTAATTTATTTGGTTTGTATATTGAACAAAAAACATTTTGTGCATAAAAACTAATAAACTCGGTTTGCATATGTATCTATAATTAAAGCAGAAGCAATGAATGCCTGCTTGTTAATTAATTTTTTACAACCATTGTTATAGTTTGAAACGTTTTTTTGTTCAATGCATTCGAGTACTCGCGAAACATCTCATGTTATTACAGTAATTACAATCGAGATTGGCACATTTGAACGTTGCAAGTTGGTGGAAAATGACCCAATACACAGAAACTTTCAACCTTTCCTATTGCCACAGCATGTTGCTGCGAACATATCCATTGGTCCTTGGTTGTTAAAACATTTCGTCTTCTTACTTTTAAGTTTGCCTAGCGCACGACTTGGCTGTTCGCACATATGTACATGGCTTTCCATTCCATTCTATATGCGTGCCAGTCGAAACGATCTCCTGGATGGCACGGATTTTATTGTGCTGCGTTATTTTATAGTTACAACGTGTGAAACGACGTTTAAAGCTCGAACATACTGTCGTCTCGTTTATAGCATGCCATGCACACCCACCTATCGTCCAAGTTATTGCAGCCAAATGTTGCAATACTATAAAGAATGCAAAAAACGTTGCCCCAGCCAGTTTCGATTGGGATGATGTAGTCTAACATTGAAATGTTCGAGACGTCTGATACTCTTAACCGTCGGTGATATACTTGAAAATTGGTATCTATTGGTGGAGCCAAATGGTCAATGTTATAGTCCGAGGTAATTGACTCCTGTAACAAGACGATTTTATTTTTATTTGCTTCATTTTAAGGCAAATCAAAAAAGAAGACATGCAAGCACAAAAATAGCCTTCGGTTTTACTTTTTATTTGTAATTAAATCTACTTGACTTGACTTGATAAAAAATTGTAAGTACGTAACTCCCAAAGGAGTCAGTAACTTTCTATTTCATCTACTCCTAAAGGAAGCTGGGCAAATCAGGCTGAATAAAATTAAGTTTTACTAGAATACCTTTTCTGAGAGTATATTTGACCAACTCTTTTATGGTGTTTAAAATTTTGCACCTCTCTAGTTATTGTTATGGCGTTCTTCATAATATTGAAAACACCTTCCAGACATTGTAAACTTTAATAAAGAACTTTAGGTAGCTTTTTACCTGCGCGGGCCAAAGTTTACTTTTTTACTTATTTAAATTGCATTTTCACAATCGAACGCCAAGATCAGGACGTTTGTGAAGGGAAAGTGTTTATCGTCCCTGAGTTAAATTAAAAAAGTAGCATAAATTTTCTTCTTCCAACATCACTGCAATGTGAAGGCGCCGGGCAGAGGCACAAGAAGTGTAACAGCAATCGCATGGCTACGTTTTCTAAGTTTATTCGTGCATTCTTTTGTATGGACAATGTGAAGCAAGTCAGTGTAGAATAAGCAAATCCATTTAAATGTAAATATATACACGGTGGCTGTAATTAAACTTGGTTTTCTTTTCTTTAGCGAATTCTTTGCGTTCTAACAACGATATGGCCATTTTCTTGTTCACTACTTATTCTAACGGCATGTTGTGTCGATCCGGTTAGATTTTTGCGAAGCTTTGTGTCCTACCATTGAAAGCCAGAAGATTATCTCGTTTGTGACGCACGCCACACTGCCTGCTATTACTTGATCGCTTATGTTATCAATAAGTTATTACAAGCCGAATTCTGTTATCGGACGTTGTAAATGTCCAATCAATGCGTCATTGTGCGGTGACCAGCTCGTTCTGCCTGACCGGTCGCACATAATACGTTTTGTCCAGGACTGAGAGAAATCTGACCAACGCATATCGATACGATCACGTTGATTGCGTATGTGTGTTTCTTATTCTTATCAAAGCCAGAGGGGAGCAGCTTTATTTTATGTCGATTTCAGCACAATGCAAAAGGGACTTTGTCTAGCTGGCTTGGCTTGATGCTTACGTCAAGCAGTTTGAGTCGTCCACGTTCTCTTTCGCTTAGCTTTGTCCTCCTAGTCCTGGCTGTGTGGATGTGGATAGACATTGACTCGCAATAGTCACCCTTCTCGACTCCAACGGGCGCTCATAGCATAACGCTGGGATCGCAGTCGCAGGACCCCAGTCCAAAACTTCCAACGACTACCACTTTATTGTTAAAGTGAAAACGATGTAATATATGTTGAACGAAATAATGCGCCGACGAAACTTTCTGTATACGACCTAAGCACATTTGGCCCTGGCTCAGGGCGCATAGCGTCGGATTTTATACATTTTCACACACATATGATGCGGAACAACAAAAATACAGGATAAGAGGAAAAGAAAAATCCGAAATAGTTGCGCAGTCAGCGGGCAGAATTTGCATTGATTGCAGGATTTTCTATTTTGATTGTGTTGAACCCTTAACGCGAAACTCACATTCCAAACAAGCAGAAAACAGTATCGTTGTAGAAATTTAATTAAGCATCTAGCAGTGTTGCACTTTCGGATATTTAATCGATTGTACCTTGAACGCGTGGGACGAAAAATCATCGAAAGGTCTTCGCCCCAACGTAAAAAGTCACAGCTAGCATTTTTTAATGCTCCTTTAAGTGGCAATTCCCTATCTTCGACGTCGACAACCAGCCAAATCATAATAAGAAGCGAACTTTGTCGCTCGCATTCGTGTGGCGTGTGGAATATTAAATTAAATCAACTGTTTCAATTCCCTGTCTGGCCGGGCTTATGATAATTTTATTTAATGTGCTACGCTAATCTCTGACATAAGATAGTACGCAATGTTCGCAGTATATTCGCTCTTCTCATAAAGTTCCACGGAGAAGATAATTGCCCATCAACGTAAATAGCTTTGCGAATTTGTCGTGATTTATTTCGGATATTTGCGAAACGAAACGAATGGGGCGTATTTGAATTCGTCCTTGTCGTCCTTTGCTCGGCTCGAATGTCTTGGAAAATTCGGTCTTTCTTCAAGTTAATACTAGGAGTTGAGCATCTAATTTTGTAAAGAAAGCCTATACTTTGAATCGCTTCCGCTCTATTTATATCAAGCAGCCGCGGCACGTAATCGTGCTGGTAGTTCGTCTTCTCGTCAAGAACGTCGTCTTAGAATGGCATTGATATGAAGCCTTCGGCAAATCAGCTCATCGTCATTGATAAAATTTAAAGCCCGCAAAATTTTGATAATGCGTAAAATATGCGTTTCTGCATTTCTTCTCGCTGCTGTCGTAATAGAGTACACAATTTGAAGGTTCCTTTAATTATGTTTTCAGTAGTCGCACTCTTTCTTTTTCTCTTCACGCAGCTATGGTAAGAAGGAATGAAAAAAATCGCATCCCATTCCATGAAGTGGCACCACTTCCGCACCAAACTCGACTCTTTTATACACGTTTTTGCATACATAAGAGCCGAGACGGGCCGTGGGCCTTTTGCCGGAGCTGCAAACCTTGCGGGAGTCTATAAAATTGGTTATTTTTCCCATTGTTGAAAACATCCCTTTTCGGGGACTATTACGTTTTATCCAATGTACTTCGTAAGTCCAAAGCCTTCGTTTTCCCTTTTCTTTCACATTTTGGAGAACGAACGAATGTTGCTGAGGCACCGCAATTCGACTATTACACACTTACTTCTTGTTGTTGGCTGTTGTGTACACAGCGAGAACAATGTGTATAAGGACGCGAGTTTATAATAATAATATAGCAAAATGTTGTGGCGTTTATATGCACACCCCTCTCGAAAAAAAAGGATAAAGAATGCTGTGAATTTCTACGCACGTACGAAAGCACTAAACGGTCACACACACGCTTCGTCGTCGGTTTTGTTGGGAGAAACTAAATTAAATTCTCGTTTTTATTCATCATAAACTAAATTATGCAATAACAAAAGTTACTTTTGTGCTTTCCAACTTTATACGTATGTACGAAAAAGCAACAAACTAATTGGTCTATTAGAGAGTTCTTCCGCACTCTTCCACTTTGCCTCGCTAACGTTTTCGAGTATTCGCTTATTTTCGCGAGGAAGCACGGCGCACGGTGCTGGCATTAAGGCACATTGTAGAGAGGACTTTCTCATTCTTTTAAAATTCTGCCTGTGTACGCGCTGGCAAATTCGAGGGGTGTAAAGAGGATGTAGCGATTAGACAGCGTAGGCAAGCGAAGAGACGAATTTAATCCGTCCTTCGGCTCTCTACAGAAAGCTACGTGAATACGTCCGATTCGATGCAAGATGACTAGGAAGCTTTGTCAGACTCACAAGGACCACAATATAGAGCAGCTTTGCAAATAAACGAATGAACAAAACTCGTTGTCTTTCTCTTCTTCGTCGTTGTGTACATTGTCTTGTTTCCTCCGCGTGTTCATTCTAGCGATGAGGATGCTGTGTAGTCATGGAGTATTGCAACAATATCTAGTTTATACCGAGTATGATTTATACTATCAGCAGAATTTTAAGTCCCCGTAATTGGCCTTTATTTCGGCCGTAAATATAACGGGAGTGTCACATGCTTAATGTTGTGGTTTTGTAATGAAAATAAATGCGATGAGTGTATTACGGCCGTTTTATATTAAGCGCTCACAACGTAACTCATCCTAGACTAGACGAAGGATAAAATCGCCAATTTCTATGCTAAGTTCTTTTGCGTTTGTTGCAATTTTTGTTTTTGCTTGCTTTAAGCGCCAAGCCGTTCAAATAAATCCTCTTCCTACTGATTGCATGAAAGCAGTGAATTTTGGATCTACTTGTCTTTTCATTCTTCTCTCATTTATTTCGTATCGACGCATTGTTTGTACTTATACCAAGGTGTATCAAGCTTAGTCGAGCAGCTTTAATTTAAATTATAGGTATAGTCCTTAAGCACCACCCCGCCCCCGCCGTTTACTGTGCCTCTTTTAGTGAATTATTATTTGGAATCCCTACATTTATTTTCGAAAGGCGACACAATGCACAACGCGCGCCAAGCCAAGAAACGTAAAACAACGAGTTACGAGTTTTCTTCCAATACATGAGGACATGGAGGCCGTCGCTTAAGCTGGATGTTTTCCAAGATGCCAACCGAAGCGCAGATCCTTCTAAATATTGATAATGTCCTTTATAGTCTTTTTCGTCCTGCATTTTGTTCTAGTCGGGCCTTTGCCAAGCCGTTCGTTTAAAACTCTTGGCGACTGCTCACTGCGTTGTTAACATCAACAAAAACATCTCGTTATATGCAGATTTATATTACAATAATTTTTTTGTTTCTTTGTATTTGTACTTAATATTTGTGCGTTTTTGGTATTTATCCAAGAAATTGGATTGGCAAAAAATGCAAGCAAATAAGGATTAAAAATAACGAAACAAAATCAAAGTCCTGTACGCAGAGACAAAAAAGACCCTGAAGGACATCAAGGCGAGTGTCATGCCCATATGGGATTTGTAAGCAAGCCCGTCTCTAAATGATTTTCCTCTTGATGCGCTTGGGGTGCTGGATATAAATCTGGCCAGAAGTACTCTGTCTCCCTGAACGAAAGAATACCGAGAAGGAAGCTGTTCATTGGGAAATTAATGAACTCAAATGTCTTGCACTGTTATACCCTTAAGAAGACTGTATCATGTTGTCCTTTCCAAATCTAATTCAACAATTCTATCCGATTAATGATTTAAAACATCCTCTATATACTGACTTCTATCACGACCACTGACTAATGTGTAGCAAAAGGTGTACAAAATATATTCTGCAAACAAAATTAAATCACTATCGTCTGTCGATTTATAATCCATCCCTCCTTCCAATCTCTCCATTCAATGCACGCACAATAAGAACAGAATCGAAAACTTCGGTCTAGACTACTCGTCCTTTTTACTACACACTTTTCCAAACCTTTATCTTTTATTTGTATTTGCTGCCCATCATTTCTATTAGTAAGTGACGCTTTCTATTCAAAGTCTGTGGATGAAAAGCACAAAATTTAAATAGGAATTTTCACAACTCAAATTTCGTTGTTATTGAATTGGATTTGCACTTCACTTACGTAGTTCACTAATAATTATAAACATTCGCGCATTTGCTCGCGCCCGAAACGTAATCAGTTTTATTAATTGTCCAACTAACTCACTTCAAGCACATGCACATACTTGTATATACACTTGTAGAACAAATAGAAATACAACTATGCGAAGAGAACTTTTAAAAAGTTTTCTACTCTTGTTGTTTATTGCCAACTGTAAACATACTGGAAGCGTGTATAATGAATGAAAGTCCTGGTAAAACGGGAGCGAGGAGCAAAGTAAATGGCCGACGTTGGTGCGGTGAATCAGCCAAACTGCACAAAACTACTGAACTATTCTGTAGAAGGGAAAAGTTGCTTTATTAGTCGAAAACGCGACGTGAAATTGTTAATTGTTTATTTAATTCGTTCATTATCAAAAATTTTACGAAGCACTTTATTTGAGTTGAAGTTCCAAATTCGATTCTTTCCTCTCTAACCCATTACTGATTATTAATGAAAGTTGAAGTTTCACTCGACGAAAATGTAGTTACAATAAAATTTATTAATTATATTTATGTTACCAGGTAAATATTGATTCATATCTAAAACTCTGAGCACTCGTAGAAAATTCAATTAGTGAACAAATACAATTTAAAATTTATGAATTTATATTTACAACTTAACTGGTAAACTTTGTTCCTGATAACTATTCCTATGTTGATTATTGATATTAGTGCATTGATTTATTTAGCGGTCATTTTTGAATATATTCAATTTTAGATTTTCGCGTGCTTTACTTTTTGCCAAAAGAGGTAAAAGTAGCTGTTGAAATTTTGAAAGGAAAGTTATGAGTTTGTATTTTTATTATTTAAAATGAAAAAGTGTTCGCAACTTGTGTATTTGTGCAGAAAAATGTGGAGATGATATAAGTCTGAAAGATTCAAGTCAGTGATTTATGTTCGCATAATGTAATTTCTTATTAAATTCCATGGGGTTTGATTTATGAAAGCGAATCGCAAACCAAACGAGCAAAACTAATTCACGTACAATATGTTTCCAATTTTTATCTTTATCAATCGCGCAATTCCAATCGGACAGAAAACTGCGCCAAGCCGATACAACATGTTCGCAAAAGTAATTTATACAAGCCATCTCAAGCAAAGCAATTTTAAGGTGCAGTATTTGAACGAAGTGTATAATTAAATGCTTTCCGCTTTTGTATTTGTAAACGATAACGCAATATTCGATATTCTTTCGATATTGGCAACATTGAACTGGAATCGTATAACATCGCAAGCTTGCGGAAGCTTGACAAATTAGCGATATTAATATTCGAAACGCAACTACGCCCGCAACATTATGTTACCGCGGGGAGTAATTAAAAGGTCTGCACAACAACTACGAATACTATCGTACGTGCCCGTTAGCATGTAACGTGTGAACTGTAACGAAAATTGTTGTTCTCATTGAACACGACACAAACTTCCGTGACGTTGCTGATTGTGCCATGTACAAATTCGTCCTTTCAGCATAGCGAATGAAAAACAGATGTAACAAGTCGAGTTATAACTAACAATGTGATTATGATGCACGATTATCTAATGCGATTATGTCTGATGTTTATTCGATGTTCGCATAAGGGGTGCCCAGTTGATGAATGAGAAAAAAATGATATTGCACTTTCGGTCAATTCGCTTAGCTCCCTTATGTCAAAATTTCAACGACGCACATCAATATATATCTTCATCATGTATACTTAAAGTGAACTATACTGAGTGTTCGAAAAGGCTTTTATCGAAATGAATAAAATCGTACACAGTTTGCAAGTTCAAAATCTTTTGTTATAACTTCATGTAAGTAGTACACTCGCATTTAGAATCGGCGAGGGTGAAAGAATGTTGAACCAGTTTATCCAGTCGTTGCATTGAATTCGGCAATCTCAACTTGTAAAGAAGTAGCATCAGAAAAAGAAGTATTCAAACAGCAGGAGCATTACTGGGGGGCACGCTGGGAGGCCTGGGGGAGGAAAAAAGTAGAACTCTATAAGTTGTAGATGGGTTCCAATAGTTGTGTTGAGACGGACGACGGACGTAGCGCCGGAATTCCTTATCGACAACGAATTCCTTATCCTTCATTCCTTTGCACAAATAGATGGGGAGATGCACGTCCTTCGCCGATTCCTTTCCGATTCATCGTTACTTTACACAAGTCCCAACTTATTTTTACGGCATTTTTGAGCTACAATTTTTCTTTTGTATTTTTACAATTTGCATATTGAAGTGATACAAAAGTAAAATCTTTTTTTGCAATTAACGTAAATTGCAATGAATTAATTATTTGGTTCGTTTTCATCTATTATGAAACATCATCTGCATATACGCAGTAAACACAGTCGAGCTTGGTCATATTACGATTTCAATTGCACTTCTTTCATATTCAATTACACCTGCATCAGCGTGCGTCCGCTTTTAATTAAATTCTTAACAACAATAGCTCATTGCCTGCATATAATATAAAACTCGTTCAAGTGCACCGAGAGCAACGAAGTATTTATTATTCTCCAGCTGCAATCAACAATAGAGAAAGCAAAGCTACCAAATGAATAAAACGCAATAAAAATTACATCAAAATTTAACATTAAACTTTCATACATGCCTATTGTTTACCATTTTATGAGTGTTTAAAACTCTGAGCTTGTAAAATAATTAAACTTTTTTTTAAATTCTGTTATTTTGCTCTTTTTTCAAATTCTATTAATCAAGCGAATAAAATATTAATAAAAAAGCGTGTTAAATATTTTAAATTCTACTAGGTCAGCGTTTGGGAAAACATAAAAAGCGAATACGCAATGAAAGGAACAAGCGACGAGTCCCTTTAGGCAATTTATTTGCATTTGGCAGCACAGCGCCTTCGTCCCGTCTCTTTCAATGTGTTTGTTTCTTGATGCTTGCAGCCTGCTTCACGGTTGAGTTTTTTCTTTCTTTGCATTCTTAGTTATTCTGGGCAATTTCTCGCACAGTTCACTGATATCGATGTGTTTACCAGCCTTGCGTCTACTTTGCGCTTGATGGTAATTTTTCTCAATACCACACCGACACCTCCTGGAAATTTCATCGGCGAACGCGCGCGATAATTATGTTTGTGTTGCAAATTAAGACAGCGTCGTTCTATTCTAAATATAGTCAAAGGAACGCACTGAATATCATAACATTTCCGACACAATGGGAAATTGATTTCATACTGAAATTATTTTTTAAGATGCTTAATGATTCGTTTGCTAATTAAATGTCATCATTGAAACGGATGAGGAAATTGAAACTTGTTAATAAAATACGCACGCAATTTCATATTAATTAATTTGGTTAATCGGTGCAATTAGAATACTTCTCGACCGAAATCTATCAAATCTTCCTAAACGCATTGCAGGCAGGAAAGCGTTTATTAAATTGTTCGCCTGTACATTCGTGTAGAAATTAATTAACTTATTTTGTGGAAATTGATGTTGTACGAAAGCGCCTGCATATCGATAAAGTGCACACTCGATAAAGTCGGGGTGATTAGTAGGACGCGGATGGAGTAGCGAAATTGTGCATCGGCCGGCATTATTATTATTATTGTTGCACAAATTCCTCGTTGACTGTTGCGAACTCTGAAATGGAGCCCGTGTAATTTCCATTGATCTAATAGGGAAGTCCAGCATATGTATATTTCCATATAGAATTATAATGCTGGAGTAAGCTGGTATTTTTGGATCGAAATTAATTATATCCATAACTTGACTGATATGATTATAGAATAAATTAAATTTTCAGATTGGATTGCAGTGTAGTTCATGGAATAGCATAGTGCGGGGTGCATGAAGCGCATCGTGCTATTCTGCCAGAAGCATACAAGTTATTCATTATTTTATTACACGGACGAATTGTTGCGGACTTGATGCAACGCTTTTGCGGATTTTCAAATATACAATGTGTTTGGCAAAAAACATAAATTTGCACAACTTTCCACTCTCAATATTATTCGAACATTGCAATTTTTTTTATTAATTTTGGTTTATTCATATACAGCCCAGTGGTCTACTAATATTCTCTGATGTAATAATGCCAGTCCCAACCAGAATTAACTAAAACGTCGAATATTGAGTGGATAACACATATTTTATCAGTTGTAGCAGTAGCTGGAGCGAATACGCGTACGAGAGAAGTAAATATTCAACAATTTGTGGCTTTGCAATCATGATTTATAGACGTCACAGATACATAATGACAGTAATGGCTTAATATAATTACTCGCTGCCTTTAATGGATTGCACTTTATGAACGACTGTCAAATGTGCCTTTCCCATGTTGTGTTGTGTTCAAATT
>JARJDT010026705.1:0-15045 GCA_030264655.1 Leptusa sp. GC000079 | reverse complement strand
TCCATCATCAATTATAAATGTTTTTTGTATTCCTATTTGATATTATGTAACAGGCTATTATAAACCCCACTGTCCCGGTTAAGATAAACAGTTACAACCCCAACAATAAATTTGAATGCTTAAAGAAAACAATTTTCGAAATTCGAATGAAAATAAAAGAATGTTTTCTTTAAATATTTAGAAAAAGAAAATGTTTCTTTGCCCCACTGAGGACTGGAATAGAGGCACTTAACTTTGTTTACATTGATCGATGGCGTAGGCTTCCCAATAAACATTCTGGAAGACTCTTGCCTTGAGACTCCCCCTCATTAAAATCTATGAATTTTGGATTTTACAGGTTTTCAGGTCCAGGTCACACGTATCGCGGCCACGTATGTACTTACACGTTGGTATAAAATCATTAATTTTATGACATTATTGAAATTCAAGACTGCACTTGATGTCGTCGTAGATTTTGCATGCCCAAGATACCCTTTGAAAGCGGAATACAATGCCCACGAGTGTAATATGCCGCTTGAACAGCGGTTATGAGGCAAATAAAGTCATTACGCCGGTATTAAAACTCAGTAGTTTCAGTAGGTAAGTGCGCTGCGAGTGGATCGTGGAGTACCTGACCAGCGACTTGCACAAGTTCCAAGTGCCTGTAATGCAACCTGCCAACAAATCGCAGCCGGCATAGTGTGGATAATCCCCATGCGGCTCGACATTCTTCGCTCCATATCCGTGCATAATGTGCAGAAATACACAGGTTCGTTAACATCCTTCAGGGAATGTTATGAGGTCTTAGAGCACAGCTTCTCTGCTTCTGCTTCATTTACCTACTCGCTAGCGCTACTACAAAAGCAAGATGAACTCCTGGATTCTGGGCAAGCCACTGCATTATATTGTTGGAAGCGCCTTGATGCTCGAGACTTATGGGACTTGATATCGTGTTATGAGCATCTCAGTGCAGTCTAGTGGCAGTGGCATTTCGAGTGCAGATTTAAATTGCATAATTAAGTCGTTAACTTCGCGTTTTGAGAGCACTCATTTGAAAGCTCGGCGAGAGGAGTTACATTTACCAGCACTTGAAGATTTATTACGACTACCCCCTTAAGGTGCGGAAGATTTTTATGTTTTCATTGATTTTCTTTAAAGTGTGAACATAACTATTAATCTTTGTCTATAGTTATGTGTGATAAATGATTAATGAAGACTTTAGGATGGGTCATATGGGAGTTCAGCAAAGTTTATCGTTTCGCTAGTTCACGACTAGTTCCACTTGCTGCGAATATGGGGCTTACAAACAGCCGTGATCTCGTATGTTCTAATTAGGTTAAAACAATGTGTAATAAGTAATAAATCTCGTTGAACGCTAACATCTTTAATTAGAACATGCACAGCCCCGTTGCGTGCCTGTATGCCTGCAAATAATTCACGCTCTGGCATAGGAAGTGATTTAGAATGAAACCAACAATTTCAATAAATAAGGAAAAACGATGAAGTTTACCTCCCATTGTGCTTTATTAAAATTTCCATCCAGCAAGCAATAAAATTCTTTCATAAAATAACGCTGACGCTGCATTAATTAAGTAGGTGTATAAATACATAAACCTAATATACTCACATAAATTGCTTAATTAATTCGACTCAATTTTATTTGAGTTGATAATTTATTTCTTCATTTAATTAAGTATTGGATGTGTTTATGTGCATGAAGCTCGTCGCTGATGATATCTTATCGCTTAAATCATTTAATCTTACCTGAAACAAAACGTTAATTTGAATTTATCATTGATGAAATCTCATCTGCATAATTATTAATGAATAAATAACAAGCATAAAGGTACAACAAATATGAAGACTTGGGCATATTGAATAAACATGGAAATATAAATGAAATTGAAATCTCAAATCAAATGAAATAAATATGAAGATGAAAGAACAAAATACTCGCAATGCAATACGAATAAATTAATTTAAGGCGTGATATCTTCATTCCAAAGTTGCGCTAGAAATGAGAAATCTCTAATGAATTCAAACACAGTTCTCGAAACACCCTGTAAATTGTTCTGTCTTGTCAACCCCATGCTGTTTCGAATAATGCGCATATTGTCATTTGATATTCACATAAAATAATCAATACATAATGGTCGTATTTTATAACAGGAATCAAATCATTGTTGAATTCATTGAATGAATTCGATGAATTACATTGACGAAAACAAATCGTTGTCGTTTCTTGTATGCAAATATCACGACATTGCATTTGTGCATTGCGTTTGTGCATTCTGCACACCGACCGCTATCGATAGTTATAAACTCGCAGATTATGCTAATCAAGACATAAATATTCCCTGGTAACATGCAAATATTCATCAATTATATTTACAATAAAGCTAAGTCTCTTCAACTATGGCCTGCGAAAGCCTATTATTAATAAATTGAGAGACCGCATTTAAGTCACATTTCTGTACCTACGTAATAGATGTTCCACTTACCTACTCATAAATTGATTCCAGAATTCATGAAATCATTTTATCTACGATATATTAACATTCTTCACTCTCAAAACGTCACTGGAATATTGTATTCCATCACTTGTTGCAAAATAAAAGGGATATTATTTTTTAATTAAAAATTTGCAAGTAAACAACTTGATTAATTCAAGAAACAATTTGGAATATTTCATTCCATCACTTGTTGCAGAATAAAAGCAAGTGGCGCCATCGTCAAAGCATCAGAAGTAAAAACTCGTTTTTTTCAAAAAAATTGCAATTAAATGTCTGCGTACAAATGAAACAAATTGAAACAGGTCTAGCATCACGCATGGCAAAATTAAATAAACTCAATTGTGTGATTGTAATTGCAATTGCAATCGTCTGGTAATCGAATAACATTTTGTGTAAAGGTTGCAATTACATTGATTGGAAACGGGACAGTTTTCATGTAATCGAATCGAACCGTTTGGCGTTTCGCAAATGATTAAGCATCGAATTACACACCGCGTATCGTAGCAATTATGCGGTGGATATCGTATCGGCACGACCTTAAATACCATTGACATTTGTTATTAATCCCGGTGTCATCAAGTCTGCCCAACATTAAAATGAATTTGTAACGTTGCTTTAATCTAACTTCAATTTAAACTTTTTTTCATTTCAATGTAAATGTACATCTTATCATTTATTATTATAATCTTGATGGAGATGCAAGACAACAGAACAGATTATATTAAGTGATAGTTAAATAAAGAACAACAAACATTAATGTTCCATAAAACTTGCTCGGAGTCCGTCCTTCTTGTAAGTGATTTTTTTGACAACACAGTTAGAAACTAGCTATGTGTATGAGTAACGAAGAAGCAACGCACAATCTTGATGAATAATTAACTAAGATTGATTATTCTGATGGTAGCAATGACTATACAACACGCTCGCTTCCGACGACAGTGTGTAAGAAAAAGCTTTGATGCTCTAGTAAACTTAAAGAAGCTTGTTATACCGGGTGAACCAAAAATTGCGCATCACTCGTGCGGTTAAGGCCCATTACCCACTAGAATACACACTCGGTGTGAACGGAATTGAGGAATTTAAAAAAACTATATTAAAAGAAAACAACACGAGTCAATAACAATCATCATTAATCATCCTCATACATATTGAAAGTAAATACTTGGCTTGACAGCAAATAAAATGTCGCCAAAAAGAAGCTCCTTTGGCACAAGCAAGAAATTAAAAGTGAATCAAACCCCTTGAGGACCATTAAAAATTAATTAAAATTCTATAAGCGCGCAATCTTGTAAAAATCAGTAAAAACCGGAAAATTCAACTTGCAATCTTGAGATAGTTTTTAATCTCTAGTTTCAATAGTAATTAAATTGCGTTCAAGAACGTTCTGCTTCATTAATCTTTACAACTCTTTGCTTTAAATTCCATTTAATGCATCTTCTTGTTTCATAAATTACAAGCGACTCGAAGAACTATGCATTTGATTTGGGAAAAACAGTTGAAAATAGTTTGAGTTATTATTAAAGTTAGAGTTTATTAGATATCAAGCAAGGGAACAAACAGTTTCCCTGCCTATTATTATCATAAATATAGGGGTTGTTTGTTTTTCAACCCTCTTCGTTCTTCATAATTTAAATTTGATGTTTACTCAGATAGTTTTTGAATTAAACCGAGAATTAAACGTTTTAAGCAGATATTAAATATTTAATAGAAGAAAAAAAAATTAAAATTTCCTGCAGCATAAAATAAGTGTAATTAGCAAGTTAAAAGATTTTTGAATTTTTTTTAATTATAGACTTTCTTTTACGTTAGTAATCGTTTATTTATATAAGAAAAATAAGTGAACAACACAACTACAGCCACATGAAATGACATCAATCTTTCAACTGATGGGGAAATGATTTAGGAGACTGATGCCCCGAGCAAAACAACCAAAACGTCTTGGATTTGGATATATGAGGTTAGTAACATGGTAGAAGCCCTTCGTCTTCTGCCTGACTTGGTGCATATTCATGTACTATACTAAATGAGGCAAATGCTACAAAAACATTGAAAAATTGAATCTAAGTGGTTGAACGTGTCTGAAACATCCTTTATCGAAAAGTTCATGTCCCTGTTTGGTTAATTACCAAAAAAACGTAGTGGGCGCTCGCACGTCGTTAATGAATGAATGAACGAAACCGCAGAGAAAAACACGCTTTCACGCCTTCGTAACAACCACAATCGAATCATTGATGATATACATACAGAAGACAAGCTTTACCACCTTCGAACACGGACAATCAGTCAAAAGTTGCTTACACTGTCTCAAAGCGCTTAATGTAATCTTGTTTTGAAAGGCTTAAATCTCAACTTGTCCAAAACACCAAACCAAAATCAAATAAACCATCTTGAATAATGCTGAAAAGTGAAAAGCAAATCATGTCGAAAAATTTTAGGTGTGAATTAAATTAATGATATCTTTTGATAAACATACAAAAATGAATATGAAAACGGATCTCTTCCAAGAAATGCCGGTAACTTAATACTACTTATCACTGAAAGTTCATTCATTTGTTTCAATTCAAAATAAACACATTTCGTATAGCTTTATTATAACTCTAAATTCAAAAGTCATCGTCGTCTACATTCCTCGAGTTCGAATGGTAACTAAAACCTTTATCATTTAATAGCAAACAAATACTTTAGGAGTGTGGCGTTGAAAATTAAGAAATTCGATAAGTTCATTTTACAATTAATTTATAATCGCAATCGTACCCGTCGACCCATAAATTCTCAACCGAAACAAAAAGCGAAGATGAAATAATAGAACCGCACGGAACGGGAAGATGCAGAACAAAGTTTATTCGTTAGCAATTAATGAAGTTCTAATATTACTTTATTAATAACAAATTTTAGAAGTAGGTCGCGCACATAAAGTTGTAAACTTTTCGATTTCTATAAATCTTAAGATTTCATCACGTGTATTAACATAATTTAAAATTAGATTTAAGAATGGAAACGAAACGAAGAGAAAAAAAATTAAGACGACTTGTGTCGTCGGTCGTTAGCCCCATTAATAAGAAAGATTTCACCCACGCTGATAAGTTGAACAAGTTGCTGGTTTGTTGCAAGAGCTGTCGAATAACACAATTTGCTCAAATGAGGAAACACAATTTGCGGACCTTAGATTCCAGCGTGTCTCGGGTGTCTTGATTCTTATTTCTTGATAAAAGTTTAGCGAACCGCATACTTCTCCTCGTGGGACTTGCCATTCGCATCAGGCCAGTAAATAACTACTCATTAAGTTAAAGTTTTAAAATCAATGTAAGCTTAGGCTTGTGCTTGAGGATGTGGACAAGGTATCAAGAGCGGAGCGAATCGTCCCTTGACACTACTCTAAATCCGTGCAAATCCGAAATCGTCATAAATCACATGCTTAAATATGTATAACATATGCTTGCATAAACCTAGCAATTTGTATAGCAAATGAGCTTTAAGAATTCTCACTTCTCGCAATACATTGTGAATAATTCAACGAAAAAGTTGTATTTCCGCATGTGTCTTAGCTGATGCTGATTTTGACGTTGTGTTCTTTCAATTTTGTTTCACCTACACAAAGTCTTCGCTGATGAAGTTGAAGTGCATGCTTAATTCCCTATCCATAGCTCAAAGTTGAGCTCAAAGTTGTTTCGCTTGGGAAAAGTATTAGTTTGTTAAATGTTTTATAATTAATGCTATGAGCCATATGACTCATCATCATCGACGTAAAATTAATGAATCTTACATGATGCAATTGAGAAAGCTCAGTGCTAACCTATATCTACAACCAAATTTAATTTATTTTAGCTTTTAATATAATTTTGTTGTTAACTTAAATCTGAAAACTTAAAAACTATGATATAAATTAGACTTGACTTGATTCCCGATTAGACCTATTTTTAGTGATTTTCAGTATGATTTCCAGTTTTTTAAATGTTTTTATTATGTTTGTACCGATTGTAAAACAAAAACTACCATAAAGGGAGGCGATAAAAGATAAAAACCACGTAGTAGACCAAGTGGTTTGAATTTTCAAAAATGTCCAAATCATAAAATGCTGTGTAGAATAGTCAAGACAGAAGTTAATTTCCGCGTGACTTCATTAGCATTAACCTTTTGTGTCCAACGTTCGGGCCTTCACTTCTAAGTTAATTCTTATCGGCGGCGTGTTTCGTGTTTCTTGTCTTCTGCACTTGTGCAAGTAGTTCCCAAACTATTTTGAATATACACGTTGCGAAAACACATTGTCCACATTGCCTGAATTCGACATATTCCTAGAAATCCGATTCGAAATATGGAAGTTGCAATTCTTGACATAAACAAGCGCACATGTATTTATGCCATTACGAATAAGCAGACTTAAGTGCAGACATCTAGTGCAACTTCCTTCTTCGACAATCTCCCAACAAATAAACAGATATTCGTGTAGCCTTCGCCCGCTTTAGCGCTTTTAGGATGCGAGAATCTGTTATGTTACATGTTATGATTGTTGCGAATATTCTGCTCCGAATGCGATACACAATAACGTTTGCTTTTATCGCAGCATCGCAGATGAAATGTAACGTCATGAATGCGGTTAGCCTAATGGAATCTACAAGATTAGGTCCAGTCCACCAATGTTGTTCGAAAATTTGTCGAATTCTAGCAATAAGCATCGAATTAGATATTGCGAATGTTTACTAATTCGCAAACAAATTTATAGCAAATAATTTCATCATGCCCAAACATCCAGTATTCCAATAATAGGTTTTGATCAGTGAGTGATCAGTGTCCTTCGATTGTTTGCTTCCATTTTCCATTTGTTTCCTTTCAAGCTCAACAATTCCCGTTGCCTGAAAAGCGCTTGTTCGCCACTCTTGCACGATATCATTGTTCATTGGGGATATCCGATAAGGAGCTGGAATATACGCGTGCATTGCCGAAATAGAAGATTGGGATGATCGGAATGAATGCCATAAGGAATCATTGGCGGGAGTATCGGATGAATGCAAACGCTAAGAATGAAGCGCCGTCTTTGCTGTTATGCTGGAGGAAAAGAATTGCGCCGTGGGATTTAGATTTAGCAGAAGCTGCAAAGGTTCCGAGGCAGCCGAAAAAGTTCCTTCTGCTCTGTGATGCTTCGATTGTCGATGCGGTCTCTCAATGATTCTTTCTTCTTTCCCAGCAATTTCTAGTGCTCCGCAAAACCAGAATTGCGTCTTGTATTGAGGTATAACCAAGGGTAGCAAACTACTACTACAGCTCGTCCTAGTTCAGCAAGCAGCAAAGGGAGAAAACCGGCGTTCCAAAGAGGGAAGAGGTATAAATAGAAAGATTTGCTATTTGCAGCAAATGCCTATCACGCGAGAATGGATCTCCTCGACGTTATTTGATGCGATTGGAAAATTTGTTGCCGACTGCCAGAAGGCAGCAATTTCATCACGTTTGCGTTTGATATGTCGTAAATATTCAAATGTCAGAAAGTTGTGCAATGGGAAAAGTTCATCCATATCGCACCGAGTACCCAGTGGTAAACTATTTAATTACTCATTAAAATTTTATTGCTCGGTATCATTTAATGTCAATAGAAATGATTCCAATAAAATAGATCCAGGTTCATCATGATAAGTTCAAATACCAAATATGAATAATAAACCAGTTAATTATCTTCGTCTGATGTAAGATGACAGGCTACAAATATTGTGATTGAACTGCTCAAATTTGTGTCTTCTTTGTAAATAAATTATTCGAAATATTTGAAGCTGCTCGCTTTATTTCAAACACATGGGATGTTGTTTAATCACATTCCACAAATGTTTCTCATGTGCATGCAACATTCCCATTCATCAATCGATAAAAAAGTAACGGTGTCACGTTTGACAAAGAAATTTATGTTCGTCCAACAAAAACAAGCATCCCTTTACTTTACAAGTCGGATCAAATTTAAGAGTCTCCTATTTTTTGTTTAATGTAGGAGAGTTACAAAATGACTGGTCCGATCAGATCAATTTTGTCGTAGTAGTTTAAAAGATCTTAAATATTTTTAAATACTGAAATATTATGTTTGCTTGGTATAAAAACGATACATTGTAAACAAGTCCGAAATAGCCTCGTTGTACAAGATGACCCAAACTGGTGTTTTTTAAAAATTTCTGGCCTGTATTTGTGGGATTTGATTTCGGGAATCTCTTTCTTCTTTGATAGTAACTTAAGACAAACTCAATTTTTCGGTCGGCTGGGCACCAAGATATATTCGATGATTCCACTAGCGCGTTCCTTCATATTCCAAGTTGATTATTTCCTTTTTACATTTTCGAAGCAATTTCAGGCGCACTTTTTTCCCTCTATCGAATCAAATCGTAGATACTTTTCTGCGGTTTTCCCGCATCTCTCACCACCTGATCATGCCTGACTGCTTGAAAGTTATAGATATTCTTAGCAAATCGGAGAGACCAGTATTATTCAACAGTAGATTTTGAGAAAGCTACTAAATCCTTAAATCCAGCTCCGTAATAATGTGACAATGCAGAGTTTTTTTTTTGTATGAACGAATTTAGTCCGCCGTTGATTTTCCATCAGCGACCATGAACACTTCATTGCATTCCAAAAGTAATGCGCTGCATACCTGCCACTGGTAGATACGAATATCGCATTTTATAGCCTCCCGGAATTCAAACTCAAAATTTACGATTTAGACCCTTAAAGTTTGTGCCAGTAATGGAAGAGTTCCAACAATATTGAGTCCGTCCATTTCTGGTCTAGTTCTTAATGATGGAAATGAGTCGTGATTGTGACGTCCTGTCCCGTTTGATGGCCGGGCCCTCTCCACAGTGCTCTTCTCGGCTTCTCTTGGCGTCTCCCTCTGGCGAATGCGCGTGTCATCGGATAGACATCCCGGATATCGCAATCAGTCCACTCTATTAGAGCGCTAACGTGCCGTTCGTATGTTGCTGGAGGAGTTGCTGGAAGCGCGCGTTGTAGCGGAAAGAAGGAACGAGCGAGTGTTTAGACGGGAGACGAGCGAGCTTTAGGGCTACGACCGCGGTGCGTCTAACGAATCAAGCGTTTTCCGGCCCTTGAAGAGCACCAGCCGACAACTAGCAAATGTCTATCACACTACTACCAACAACAAAACTTCATTAAACGCCAACATTTAGGCGAACAATTACGATTGAAAACCCCAAATAGTTGGTGGACTTTTAGAACTCCTCGAAGAGTTACTTGAAGTGAAGCGAATAAATGAAGATACCAGAAGTGAAAAAATGCACTTTGAGATCGCATGCAAGAAGAGAAGATTGGATGCTGCCGGCCACCCAGTTAGTTGTTCAACTGCCTCTTTGCCTTCAGGGGGTCAAAGCCAAGGTAACAACATCAGAACGACAATTCAAAGCAAGCAGACAACGCGCGTAGGTAACTTACCATCCAATCAACAATAGCAAAAAGTCGCAAATAAAATAAGTAGCAAGCTGTTCGATTTACACGAGAAATTTACAAATTACTTTGCTGCAACTAAATGAAACTATGTTGAAGCAAATTGAATTCCGTCTAAAATTGCAAGCCGTCTTGTATCCAACTAAATCTCTGCTCAGCTCATATACAATTCGTGCTCGCGTCGAGAACGTTGACGTAAATCGGCTTATCGAAAGATCATTTTCGAAATCGACTTATTTGTTACATACTGCACATGAAGCTGCTCTACCTCATAACATTGCAATTCTGGAGCTTGAGTGTCGAAGCGATTAAATGCAACGTAATCGGTGAATGTGAGAAGTGTTGACTGCGGCTTGGCATCCGATCACACGTATTATCATCAACCACACCGCACTGAATACTAGACAAGTGTGCGTTGTGTGCAGGTGATAACTGCATTCTCGGCGTTCCCTGCAATTATCATCCGATAACACTCGACGGTTCAATGGAAATTTGATTAATAGTCTAGCATTACGCGCCTCATGCTTCCTATATACTTATTTACAGGGCCGGTTTATTATTCAAAAAGTGCACATTTTTTTACTGCCCTAGGGCATCGCCCATGTTAGTTTATTCGCAGTCCTCACGAGGGAGCGACTTCGGTCATCAGATTTCAAACTTATTCTAAGCTGACAAATTTCTTCACAAATTGGGTAAACCAGCACTGTTTATTTATAAAGCGACTGCAACAGCGGGATTTCAATGATCAATGTCTCAATAACAAATACCAAATAAATAATTGAAAGCGTTCGATAAGAGAAATTCAATTTAAAAGAAGACGTTAGTTGATAAATAGAGTTTACAGTGTCGGTGCACGCCCTTTGACAACTTCGACTGTTACTTAATCCTTTAAAAACTACACGCATTTGAGATTTATTGCTTTCGAAACATTTCTTATGTGCGTGCGCGCATTGCACTTAAAACACAACTCGAAACCACTTACGTCGTTCGTCGCCGAGCGATTTAATTTACTGCATTTTTTGAAATCTTCATCGCTTTTAATACACTCAACATGCAAAGTGTCCATGTGTCTAAACTAAACCTAATTCTTCAACGGGGGGATCATTTCAAGCTCACTTGTTCTTCGTGTTCGTCTTGCTTACATTCGGACTGCCCACTTCAATAATATAAACAACTCAATTTATGGTTTTCCATAACGTCCTAGCTATCTCTTCATAGATACATATCTAATGGCCATCGAAGACATAAACTAAATTAGAAAATTCAAGTAAAACTATGGAGGAACAACTGAATGTAAACGAAAATGATTAAATTCTCAATCTCAGTGCACCGTCTTCCACTTGAAGTTAAAGCTTTAATTAAAACAACCAAACGAATGGTTTCAGATCACCGGAGCCCGAGTGAAAAAGTCATTTGAAATTAAAATTTAATTTTGAATACGCTTTGTTGGCCCAGGCCCACACTAACTGAAACTTGTTATCTTTTATAAATAATGTGCACAGGTAAAATTGTATGTGGTTACTAATAACATTTAAAAGTTCATATCATAAGTCGTTGTTTTAGTTAGTAACTTGTTAAAATATTTAATGTGGATTTAGTCTACGTTAATTTATTATCTTGTTTCCATATTAATTCTATGATAAAAACAATAAATAAAACGTTATCAGGAGAACTCTTTTCTGAACTCCTGCAGACTATTAATTAATTAGATGACTCTCTAATAAATTGAATTGAATACGAATTTATAAATCTAAAAGCACTCAATTAAAACTCAATTGTAAACTCTTAATTCACACATACAGCGAAAGTAATAAGTCAACAAGGAGACAACGAAGTCTAATTCAATTCAAATGAATTAATTGAAAGCACATTCAAAAGTTTGCAAAATATGAAAGGAGCACGAAAAGTGAAAATGCCAGACAATACAAAATCGTAGGAAACAATTGCAATTACCTAAACTCGACAAATGCACATATAGTTAGATTCCGAAGTTTATAAAGATAGCAGAGTATTTGTCTGGCACATATATCCACACTTGCAGGAATCTATTTATTTGAGCAAATCTCTTTTGAAGCAATGCGAAATCGGTGAAAATATATGTGCACGAAAGTACGAACTGAATTCAATGGGAAATATCTATTGAATTGTTCATGCACACTCCAAAAGAGAAACGCGACGACTGACGAAAGGACTCAGGCAAAGCTGAAATGAAAAGGATTCTGCATTTCACGTTTCGTTTGGGACATTGCAGATGTACAGTATCATATCAAACTACTTTAATTAAGTGCATTGTTTTCTCTAATTGAATTTTCATTATCTATGAAAATTTAAATTTAAAACTAATAAAACCAACAAAGTTAAAAGTGCATCATCAGCTGTTGTTTTCGAATTTCTCCTTTTTGTTTCCTCCGGTTTTTCTGCATAGGTAAATACACTTGAACTTAACAAAGTAAACTTTTCTTCCAAATTTCAACTATACTGAGCGATGCAGTAAAAAAGTAAAATCGAAATTTTAATGTTAAAATTCTGGAAAATATGTTGTTCGGTAATTCTGAAAGACTTAGAAAGAAATCACCCTGTATAAATAAGTCCTTTTGCAATGTAGGTGGTTGTTATAACTCGTAGTGCAACATCGCTATTACACTCGTATTAAAACAAGCTCATTATATTCAAAGCCCGCGAGTTGGAAAAGTGCTTTTAAGACACAAGCAAGCAAGATTGTTGGGTTTGTATGCCGCCTGCACTAGGAAGAAATTCCAACAGCGCGAACCAAGCAAGCAAGAAGAAAATCATGAAAGTTTAGTACATTCATAAGCACTGAAAAAATCACAAAAATTACTATTATTTCTATACGTGTGAATGTTATAAGCATCTCTTTTATTACACATGTTTGCATTCTTGAATGTGATCATATTAAGATTAGCTTAGAAAAAGAACTAAGTTTAACTTTAATGGCAGATTAGTAAAGATCATTTTCAAATAAGTATCCATATGTTACCAACACTATGAATAGAGTACATAAGTCAAGTACTTGCAAGTTTTATAAAAGAATAAACTGCATTCACGACATATATTTGGTAGAGAAAAACATTCAGTAGACAATTTATGTATGATAAGCATGGATAACCCGCAAAAATCATAGTATAAAGTCAAAGAGTATTGATTATTAGATTTATAGATAATCTTATGATGAAGTCATAAAGAAAAGCATAAGACTAGTTTAAATCAGGGTTGCCAACTTAAATATTATTTCCGGCCTTGCCATATTTCAGCTGTGAATGCATAATAATTGAAACTTAAAAATGAAAAATGTAAAATTGAATATTAGATTTACGAGTGACTAATTTACTATGCTCAATTTGACATCAATAGGGAAATATCCTGATCTTCGAGGATATCTCGATATTCATCGTTTCTCAATCGACTAGCTGCTATTGGAAATTTACAACATTACATTTGATAAAACATGACACTTAAAAATCATCTAAGACGTATACAGCGACAATTTCCATATTAAAGATTTTCTCATTCTTTCTTTATTCCGTTGCCTTTCTCATGATGGATAATTGAAAAGAACGACCAGAAGCTGCCTCATATCGGTTATTGGTATTATTACATTGTCAAAATCAATAACCGTCGATGGCATTACAACGTCGTTGTAATGCGCCTGATTGCAATATACGCGAGCCGAACCGCCGACATTGCCAATAAAAGTAACAGCTCGCAGACACATCCACTGATATTACGCATCCACCACCAGCATCCTCATGCTCATGTGCATTCAGCTTGGGCTTTGGCCTCTCTGATGGCCTGGCAAATGAGTATTGAGTGCCACGCCGTGCACTAACCGTAATTACTCATTAATCATATAACGGCCTTTATTAAATTACTAGGCATTGATGCATTAACACCAGACCTGGTCCACGCTCATATTTAACGTCTAGATCCATCTGTATGAACGAACACATGAGGCGGTCATAAATATGACAAAGTTTCAAATTAAAAAGATGCATCTTTTCTAATTACAATTTAAACCATTAGATGTCCAGTCAACCCAATCTACAGGATGTTTACGTTCCTGGAGTTTTGTATAAATCGGTTAAACAGCCTGTATAAGGTTTTAAAAGTGTATAAACGAACTTCAATTTTTCATGATCATGACTGGATTCTTGTAATAACAAGAAAGACGTTGTACAAGCATAAAATGCATGTTAATGCAAATTAGTAGCCTCATATGAAGTTGTAATAGTTTGTTTTAGTGCGAGTAGCCCATCTAGAGTGGGCACTCATGTGAACAAAATCGAATATACCTACATCTAGTTAGTTGTAGTAGGTACTTTCTTTCGGATGCGTTGCGTATGGGGAGAGTGAAGGGCCATCACGAACATTTCAGGCATTACTTGTTTTACATATAAATTAAGGGACATGACTCAATAGCATCAAGAATAGCTATTTACATACGTTACGAGGTACACACGACTAGTACTAGGAAATTCGTTTTCTGTTTAAATAAAAGCGCTCACACTAGATGTCCTATGCCTATGTGGAAGCTAGTTTGTCGAGTTGGTAGGTGCTAGAAAGAAATATCGAAGAATGTTTGAATTGCTTTTCGTTTGGTAGGCAATAAGCTATAATTTAATAGTAAAACAACACCTGTAGGAAACCCAAAGCCCAAACCAATAAACAAATATTAAAGATCTATAATATTGACAAATGTGCGAGGTCCAATCAACTTCTCTGACATATCTAATATTAATTTTTCGACGTCCGTTGAATAAGGAGCACTTTTTTTCATCAATTTCGGTGTGAAAAGTTGGTTCATATTTAACGCTATTTCATTATTAGAAATAACCAACTTTTAGAGCATTGAAACGTGGAAAAAGCGATTTTGCCTATGTTTTATTATTATTGGGAAATTGCAGCTCTGTACCTACACAAATAGTATGAGTACTTCAGAGTATACCAGGACACAATGTGCAACTTTTCACTTGAACTTGCAACATAACTTGAAGGGCACTTAGTTATTTCGGTTTAGGTATGGTATACGACGACGCAATTTCACACTTAATTTAATGAAGGTGTAAATTATTCATGCGCTGTGCGAAACGACACGTGCATTTGTATG
>JARJDT010026700.1:0-15796 GCA_030264655.1 Leptusa sp. GC000079 | reverse complement strand
TCTATTAAAATGAAAACCGCCGGACAATTACACACAAATCGCCCCATTTTTGCACATTTACGTCTCAATAAAATGCCAAATATTGGACTATTTTATTTCCCTAAAATGTCTTTGAGTACAAGTACAAAGAACGCGAGAAAAGCAATTGGTAACGCCGACCCACTTTTAGTGCATTTTCTTTCTTTTTACAAAATGACCCCAAAAATTTAAATGTTTCCACACGTTCCGCTCACTTTTATTCAAACAATGCGTCTGCTTTCTTTCTGTTAATATGCGCTGGCTAGTCTTTTGTTGCACCAAAGTCAACATTTCTATGGCAGAAACGTCGAAGCTTCTTGCGCGGCGGCATCCAGCAGTCATCAACGAACGCGATGAAGAAAGCGCGCGCGTCCCCTTTTCTCAACAGCGGGAGCGGGGAATCGGCCATGGGGTGCCACTGATTACGGCCTCCGTTACAATAATTGCATATTTGGTTCACACGGAATTGCCGGGCACTCCCAATTTCATTCTGCGTCAAGTTTTTAGGGATGTAACGGCATTCAGACTCGAAGCATTCCAAAGGGCGCTTATTATTTCGATAATTTACCCGACTATTAACTGCGTGCACCTTCATTCACTTTTTTCTAAGCACAAATTGTACAAATATTGACTTATAAATCGATGGGTAGGGCACTACTTTGCGAATTTTAATTGAATTTCGAAATTGGGACTTGAAAACTTTTAGCTTTGGCAACGTGGCAAAACATTTTCGTGGTGAATAACTCTCCTGTTCTTGTTCCTGTATAATATTATAATAACCAGGTTAATTATATTTTTGAAGACTAATTAACTTATAAAGAGACCATCTCATATTCTGAGATCTGAAGTTAACTTCATTCTGCCCAAAGCGGTGCCAAAAGGCAATACGTCTGGTCCGTTAAGTTACCTTTTGGCCTTTTGCAAAAGCTAAAGCACTAACAACTCAACTCAAAGTGTGGGAAATACGTTTAGGAAAATCATGCCGCAAGCCAAATAAGTAACAAACGCTGAACGCTGCTGGAAATCTTATTATCGTGTGCGAAATACCTTAGCATAGGATGTTTGCCGTGCATAGTTAGTTGGTACCGCAGGAAGTTTCAGGGGTTGTTCAATTCCTTTATGCTTCTATGAGCTATTGAAACAGTGCATGCAAACATTTTCTGCAAGTACCTTCTTTCTTTTATACTGACGAGCTCACGTGCATACAATAACAATGACTATTTTATTTTTCCCTAATTGATAATAAAATCAGTGCGCAAAAGGCAAATGTGCAAATGCAATAACCGAACAGCCGTGCGAGCGCAAGAAAATAAATGAATCGCTATAATATATAAATATGATGATTTTTAATTAATCGCACCATTTGCTCCCATTCTAATTATTGTTTTTAATTATTAAAAGCGCGTTCACATCAGTGGCGCACAGAGTGCCTGATGTCGGATTTTTTAATTATCGTCATTCCACCGGTTCGCATCATGATGTTTTTCCACGAGCGGTTGCTTTTTGTGCGAGCACATGCAAATTGGCGATTGCAATTAAAAATCGGGCGAAAATATGCGCGAAATAAAATTGCTCATTGCGGTCTTTGTGCTCGTGACACGTACCTACAACTCAACGATCGCGCCCCGTGTATGTATTTAATAACAATAATTACTGGTTAATTCCTGTTTCACAACAATGCCGATGCCAACTGATTGGACACGAAAGGAATGAATTAATAATTGCTGGATGCATGCGTGCCCTCAATGGGCAAACCAATAAGCCCGATGCAAAGACGGCGCAAATCTATTCTCAAATCTATTATCGGTTACATGAATGGGACTTACGAACGGACACACATAATGTGATTGTGGTTAATCGCATAACTGAAAAACGAAAATGCTTGCAAAAAAAAAATGGGACGCGATTGCATGTGCGCACCCAATCGAAGTAAATGTAAAATGCATTGAGAGTTAGAATGTGTCGCGCTGTCTACTCACTCTTGGGCTCTGGGTCCTTATTATCATCTCCGCTATGCCCGACGGGATGCCATTACTTATTCTAAACTGACTCCTTTTACCTTGACAACTCAACCAATATCTAATGCGCATCTACGAACATACTTGATATTTGATAATGAAAAGGCATTGAAATTACACATTTTGCCAATACATGGGGTATGGGTGATACATATGGTGTTCCGGGTGCTTGATGTATTGTGTTGATAGCTCGAAATGCCCAATTGCTAGTAAAGAAGTACTCAAAAACGCGTTACAACAAAAATTAACAAGAGGTATTGGGCACTTGAAGGAGCAATTTATCGTAAAAGTGCCAAAATATTGTCGTCCCTTCACGTGCCATTCAATTACAATTGCGTAGTTGAATTATTTTTGCAAATTCCAAAATATCCAAAGGTAGTATTACAATTCGAATGATTTAAGTTTCATTATCTGATACTTGCGTGTCATTTGCATGGAAATGTGAAGTTGGTGTAACTTGCTTGAAGGTGGTAGTTTTTTGCCTTACAACATATTATTTCTTATCACATATCCTTATATCCATCACGTCCCTTCACGTGCCATTCAATTATAACTGCGCAGTTGAATTATTTTTGCAAATTTCAAAATATCCAAAGGAAGAATTACAATTAGAAAGATTCAATTTTCATTATTAGATACAATAAATAATGTTAAACTTTAAAGATGGTACAACTTCCTTGTAGGTGGTCTTAACATCTTTTTAGCGAAGCACTCAAAACGCGTTACATCAAAAATTAACAAGAAGTATTGGGCACTTGAAGGAGTAATTTATCTCAAAAGTGGCAAAACATTGTCGTCCCTTATCACGTGCCATTCTATTACAACTGCGCAGTTACATTATTACATTATTTCTGCGCAAATTTCAAAATATCCAAAGAATTACAATTAGAATAATTGAATTTTCATTATTAGATATATTAGCATTTCATTTGCATGGAAATGTGACATACACTCTTGAAGTTTGAAGTTGGTGATGTTACATGGTGTAACTTGCTTGTAGGTGGTGGTTTTATGCCTTGCAACATATTATTTCTTATCTCATATTGTCTCTTCTTCGGTTATGGTAGGATGTTATTTCTTTTTGTTACATTTGGTTGCGCTAGTGTTTACGTTATATGCATGCGAAAACGAAAAGCGAAAACAACGAAGTGTGTCTAGAATCAGAAAGGCGCAGTTTAAGTATGTTCTCCAGCGCTCGAGCAACCAAGTTAGCTTTATCGCTTCACACTTCATTCTAGCGAGCGCACGAAATGGCAAAAGTTTACCGGGGAAATGTACGCTCTTTGGGCATATCTTTTCAACTTTAGTGTGCAACATTTCGGCTATACCAACACTTCCAAATTCAAACCTATAACTTCTAACTTACTTATAGCAAATATTCAAAATAGATATTTTGGGTAGTTTTGCAATATAATAGTTTAGATTGCTCAGAAATAACTATTAAGATTAAATTTATAATGAAATACTTTTTTTGAAACTAGGCTTCAATCAGAGTCTTAAATTTATATTTGTTTTGTTTTTGATGTGGGAATGTTGTCGTTTTCGAAATCCGCTTCAAATATCCGCATACATATAGAAAATAGGTTTGATTTCATTCGAATGCTTTTACTAAATTTGTACATTTGCTCATACTGTTGGCACGCCACGCCACGCCACACGCGCCGAGTGCGCCGCTTCCAAAGAAGCCCCGGAATGAAGTACGCGCTCCACTGACGATCCAAACAACTGGAAAATGAATTTCCTTCATCGAATCCATCCCAGTTAATTTACGACCGGGGCTGTTTATAGACAGATAGATATACAAGTAGACCATCCGTAAGTTGCTCCGCATACAACATAGCACATATTCGACCCGCTAAGAACTTAACCCGCTGTTTGTACTGATACCGCGCTTTCTCAACTCAAACTCATCGCTTCCTTCTTGCATGCGATGCGATGCGATGTTAGCATGTTGCACGTTACGGCTATGGCTATACCGGATCAATCAGTACCATACCATCCATAGCGCCGTATATAGGAACGGAACCACTCTTGCAAGACGCTGATAAGATTTATACTCCACTCCTACTACACCGCGCGGAGTTAATACCGCAAGCAGCAAACTACAAAATGGATAGGGAGGAACTGATAGAATGGGAATGCTGGAGCAACGACGGATACAAATATGAGGGAAAATATCAGGCTTAAGAGGTCCGTCTTACCGTCGGCAAAACGATGATAACCTTAACCTCCGCGAAAATCTATCCGGTTTACGCTTCTTATAAGATATACTTGTTGGAAACAGTAGCGCATCATAGAGGATTATATACTTACCAAAAAGTTAAACTTTCAGATTCCAAATTGCAAAATTCCATTAATTTAATTCAGTCATATTATATGTTCTTCTAATTATTATAATCTTTGTTGGGGTATCCTTACTTATAGTCTTAGATCCTCATTGGTCTTCCTTCTACTCCTCGGTTGTTGGTTCATTCTGATCTGAATGTTCGGAATACACCAGCTCTACTTTATAAATCATTGTATAAATCATGAGCAGGCGACGACAACGAGGAACGACGAGGGTCTCTGCTCCAGTATATACATAGCCACATACATGCGGATAGGTGGTGAATGTGACGCGCTCTGCATTCTGCAGGATTCAGGATGAGGATATATCGACAGGGCCGGGTTAACCACAAGGCCAACATAGGCGATCGCCTAGTGCGCTTGAAAATAAAGGGCGCAAAATTTGAAGTAAACAAACCTATTTATTTTAAAAATGAACTTTTTAAAAACAGCTGTTTTGGAATAGGGCGCCTTTTCTGCATTTCGCCTAGGGCGCTTCTAGCGTTTAACCCGGCCCTGTTAATATCGGTGAGTTCGGGTAGTTGATACTATACGGAAACTGTGAATACTGCGGAGCATGGGGTTTAGTACATTATCGGCGTGGTTCAGCAGACTAGCTGCGGATGGCCGCTCGCGTCTGATTACCAATGATTGATGATGAAGGTCCTGCCTTCACACACGAGTACAATAAAAGGTTCATACTCCTAGTTGCTCCTATAGGTACCTTGTAGAAGCGCCGTTTTGTATAAGTTTCAAGTTCTACATTTTTGCATGACACGTTTTCGAAGATAATTTAAATATTACACAACATACGCATGCAAGCTTCCGGGTTCCGGTTAAGTTCTAGTCGAAAATGTTATCGAAACTAATAAACATTTTGCTCGAATAAAGAAGACGAGGTTACGAGGCACCCTTATGATTATTATTATCAACAAACATTACAATTACAATTCAGTTCCGCATCCACATTTCCATCCATTTCTACAATACTCCTCTTGGATACTCACGACTTGTTGGAGACGTGACAAATTTATACGCATTATTCCAATAAGTTGAACACGTACTTAGTTAATATCATTATAGATGGAGATGTTAACTCGGTGTTGTTGTAACAGTGGCGATGTCAGTCGGCACGTTGTTGAAGCTGGAGATAGAAGGAGAAAGCTAAGGCAATGGCAATAATTCTGCGCATTACTCAATTAGTTTCAGTGTGTGCAATTGTAAAGCTGATGGCGACAATAAAGGGCAGTGCACACAAATTGTGCTGCGTGCATGCTCCAGCATTGTCGCATATAAAACCCGTATACCATTTCAACATCTTCATACAATGGACAAATAGGGGATTGTGTTGTTGTTGATTATGTATGTTATGTGTTATTTTCCTTTCTAATGTTTGCTCAATGCTTGACTACATGTACGCATCTAGCGCCCTAAATGTCACGGATTAATTTAATAAGAGTACTTGATATCAAAGTCGACTATTAACAATAAATCATTCAATAACACGTCTTTAACTTCCAACTTCGAGTACTACAAATCATCGTTGGTAATTGTTTCCGCTTCATTTTATTTGCGCTCTTAATTTACTTACGAAATTTTCTGTTGCTTGCTATTATTTCAAATATGTTACGGTCAAATATTGTCTTCATAGTCGTCTTCAGAAGTGTTGACAATGTTGACATGACATTCTCACCTTTTCAAATTTACTTTTCAATATGAAGAAGTCTATTATGTTCACAAAACAAACTATTTGTAAGACGGCCAATATTTTACCATCACACTTTTCAACAATTAAAATCCAAAAGTGAGGGAAAATAACAAGGAAATTTCAACTTGATCTCAGAATATTGGTTTGCTACAACATTTGAGTTTACAATTGGTGTGACCAAATGCAATGCCGACTTTCATCCGACAACGACGACAAACGACAATGTCGCAGCAGATGTTTACATTTCTTTATACAATTTCTAACATTACCATTTCATTGTTGTATTAAAGAGGAACATTACTCTTGAGCAGACCAAGCTCCCTATCGGGAATACTCAATAGCCCATACTCATAGGTTATTGTTATTAGGCACTTTAAAGTGACAACTTGTAAATTAATTGCTACAAATTATTTCAACATCGACTATAGAGAAATAGCATAAGATTGAGGTAACTATAAGACAGCAGTGTTTGTTGGAGGCTGAATGAAGGGTCCGTTCGCAAATTTAAGTCAATTGATGAAAGTCATAATAAAGTGGTAATTGGTAGCGCATCAGACAAGACAAGAGTGGACAAATAAGTGGAAAAGGTAAATAAAAATGGCAAGTCAAGTGTACATCATTCAGAATGCTAGTTGGATCAGTGGCCAGTAAATGGAGTGCACAGAGCCGTAGGTAAACAAATGAACACCTAATCGAATCACCCAACGACGTCGAACCGCATTCGGCTAGAGACCACCATCAGACCACTGTTCAGCGTAAATGGTATTACCGGTAGTATTACTAAACCACTCGTTGAAAAGGGGCTAAACGACAGCTTCGCTGAGATGCTTCATCAATCCCAATTAATTTAATCTATACATAACATACCATTAATTGCAATTGCATCTGACTGCATTTTTCAAGTTTTGGCGTTTTTTTCAAAACCAAAGTTAAAGTTAGAACTAACAACTTATAGTCAGGGCCTATTTTACGCATGGGCCCGCGGGGCATTTGCCCAGAGCCCGCAATAAAAACGGCCTGGGCGGGCCAAATTTAATTAAATTTTCTTGTTTTTGGTCATTTGAAAAAAGGCCCGGTAAGTAATTTGCCAAGGGCCCAAAATATTGTAAAATTGGTCCTGCTTATAGTACTAATTATCATTGCTCGAACCAATTCCTCTTATTTATAGGTGCATATAAATGTATTGGTAAAGAGTTTTTAATTTTAATGGTTTTTCTTCGAATATAGTAGAATGTCATCTTTACATGATGTTCTAGAGCAATATCATATTCCACCTTATAACCTAACTGGGGCTATGATAAACCCACTGGTATACCTGATACATTAATTAGTTCCGACTCATCGAAGCGAATGTCTCTCCACTTGAAGTCGATGTCGATGAGTCGCGATGCTAGGACAAAGAGTTTGCTGCAACAACTAAAATATGAAACGCAGTAACGTGATATTATAAATATGCACGTTGAATCACTTTACAACAAATTGTATCTATTCTATACATATAAGGAATATAAGTGCAAAACAAAGAGCATCAGACATTTTCTGACCTACCTTTAAATATCTCAAGCCTGGCGCAATTGTTTTAAATAAACTTAAAACTTTGTAATGAGAATATTAATTTATATTGACTTTTAAGAAGGTATTAATACAATGTCCTGTCTTGATGAAAGTGTTTTTATTTGTGTACACAGGGCCGGCGCGACTAAATTCGGGGCCCTACATAAAATCATAACCTAACCTAACGCATAAAAAACGTATTATTTAATTAGATATTAATTTATTTATTTAATAAGAACATGAAGAAAAAATAACAGAAAATATATGATAATAACAAAAGATGTTAAGACAAATATTAGATAAATTAAAAAACATTTTCGGACTTTGATTGAAGCTAATAGCAAAATCTTTTAAAATAGCCTCAAAATCTAATTCTCTCGAATCCGCGGATAGTGTATATTTTTTTATTTTCTATGTAAAAAAGAATAATAGCTTTTGGGGGCCCCATCAAAAGCGGGGCCCCACGAAAATTTGTCGGTTACTACGGCCAAAAACCGGCCCTGTGTGTATATTTTATCCACTGTAGCCGTCGTCATACATTGTATATGTATAGAAAACCGCCGATCGGAACCTGAGTATAGGAGGTTCTGCTCTGCCGATGTTGGATGTTGTTGAGATACGATCTGTCCGCTTAATTTGGTACCTAAATGACGCAAATGCGAAACGACTTATTCCACAACGAACTAGATATGCGACGGGGATATTTTACCTCTTGTCACCGCTGATGCTAGAATTTGATGAAGAATTGCGCGACAACCCGACAAGCCGGCAACGCTTTCCTCTATCCTCAATCTTCCTAGTCAATCCCAACATAGCTATATAAAGCTAAAAGAATCAGTGATATAGTTTTAGTTTTCTTGCTGTCCTTTTATCTGAATGCAGGTTTGAGTTTGTTGGCGTATGCGTTAGTATGCTTAAGCCGAGCATCTTTGGTAACCGAACCGACACCAAGGTGGTCGACATGTCACATTTCTTGAACGGATGAAGGCTTGTAGCTTATAATATAACAGGTGGTTTTTTAAAATCAAGCACTAAGTAACTGTATATAACGTATATAAATGGTAACTGCACCATCAGCATGCAGATTTTTAACGAGGAATACCAAAAACCATCTCAAAATGCATATTAGGTTATCCAACATAACAACACAAATCAACTTGGTTCTTTTTTCTAAGTCTTATGCCATGACCATCTGGTATGCCGTTTTCACCGTTGATATTTTTGGCATATGGTCTGCTGGTTTGTTTTAAACTGTTTAAGTAATATGCATTATATGCTGAACTTAATTATCAGAAAATAAGTGAATAACTACTTGTTATAATACCTAATACCTAAATAATGGAAAAGCTTAGAAAAATGTTATACGAAAAAGTTATACGGAACATTCCGAAGATTGTAGACCGAAACTCTAGAAGATCATTTTCAGAATTTATCAAACCGAACGAAGGTTACCCAACAGCCTTAACCTTAACTGAACTTATTTCTTGATATAGGATATACTTACAAATAAATTAACATTACATAAGTTTAAGGTATAATGATAACATAAAAGGAAAGGAAATTATAATTTTATGAATATGAATATTTATATAATTTGATATTAAACTCAACAGTGAAGGCTGAACGTTGCGTTTTGGTTAATGAAGCACCAGTTAAATTATCTTGGTTTTAAGTCAAAGTGCAAGTGTTAAAAAAATATTTATGCATAATTGTATTGCAAACAGCAAGTGTAGAATCTTAAAATTGCGCGGGAACAGGGAAAATGTATTTTATATTTCAAGTTTACCGAATAGAAAACATAGCTGTGCCTTGAAGATACAACGGTTTGAACTCTTTTTCAAATATTCAAATAATATATAACTTAGCACATTGGTGAAACAACGAATATCCTCTATTTGATAAATACACTTCTAAACAATTCCACGTGTAGGAAACAGGCGTTCCGTTTGTATCTCCACCCATGGGAAGATCAATATCAGGACACACCTACACTGGAGAGGTCCCTTCAACCTTCAGAGCAGTCTCCTCTAAATATACCGCATACGTTACGTTACAAGCGCTGTGTTCTGTTCATTCTTTCTCTTCTACTCACTCGATGCGATCCAACGTGACTGTGACTAAACAGAGGCAGATAGATTGCTTTGTTACCGGGCGGAAAAGAAAGGTACTACTTGCAACGGCAGTAGGTGCCAACTTAACACCTTAATAGTATGCTAATTTATGATATAACAAACCGTTTAACTTGAAATAAGTTAGCATAAGATAGGAGTGGAACAACTTAACGCCAATGCTATTACTAATATATTACAACAAAAAATTCCTACAATAAAGAGTGTAATAAAGTAGCTATGGGAAAGACCGAAATACATATAATTATTTAGCTTTAAATTCGTACAAATTTTGTCGTGATTCAAAATTGTGTAATAAATTTATTCAGGGTGTTGTTCACAATTCGAAACTTTTCGCGGTCAATTGAATTCTTTGCATTTTGCAAATATTGTGCAAGTTGCAAGCCCGTGTATGCATTTGACATATCTAAAATTCTTGTAACGAAATTTTCAGAAATTTACTTCTGTCTCAAAACACGCAGGTAAAACAAAATCGAAACCGCATACAGAACTGAATAATATAGATGCGAATGGCATACGTTGAGTATGAGTATGAGGTATGAGTATAGTTGGTAGCAAGTATACTATGGTATGAGAATATAATATCCGAAAAAGGGAAAACCCGGTTGAGTTGCAATCATTCCGCATGTCTAACCGTATTTCCGATATGATTAGAAAGACACGAAGAGAACAGATAGTATAGAATGCAACGACGCCAAAATCGTAACAAATCCCCCGAGCTTTAACACACAAGTATATTACAACATCATATGTTAGGTTATAGGAAAGAAGAAACCGATTGCTAACGCCAATACTAAACATGGAACATGGCACTAACCAAACTATGATGGAAAACATTACGAATGTAACGAAGTGTAATATAGCTTTAAATAATTAAAATAAGTACCCTTAAATCTTGTAATATTTATCTCAAAATACCTTCCAACATTTATTTTAACCATACTCCAATATACTCTTACCGGAAATAAGTCACTGCTCTTATTATATCCTAATTCGATTTAAGGATATCATATTTTTACATACATATACGTGGTCCTTATTTAAAATCTGTATTTTATTTTTGACTAGAAATCTCTTGCCTCGGTGCCATGCTGTTCAGTTTGCCATCGCCATCAGTTTCTGTTTCAATATCAGGTGCTAATCGAGAGTTTGCGATAGAAGTATCTCACAAAGAAAAAGATTTACTAATTTAAAAAAAAAACTCTCCAGTTGTAAGGTTTCAGGTTTGCAGTTGCCCATCTGACGCTATCAAAATCATGTAAAAAGAATGCCAAACAATGATCAAGATCAAAAGCACCCAAAATAATGCTAAATGGATATTGATATTAGTGTTTCACGAGACAAGAATTCTTGTACTGAATTGGACTTCTTGTCTTGTCTCGAAATATCAAGACAAGAAATTTGGATTTCTTGACTTGCGTATTTTATTTATTTTCTTTAAATTTCTTGAAATTTCTCGATATTTCTTGTCTAATTTCTTGAAAAACTTAACCTTTCCATTCCGGGTCTTGTCTTGATCTTGTCTCGAATTTTGTCGACATGAAGACAAGAAAATAATTCTTAAAAATCAAGACTCTCGTGAAACCATAATTTTTATTAAGAAACAGTGTTTTCCTTTGGTGGATATGTTATCTGTGGTGGATATTTCAATTACTGTTGATAGTCAAAAAATTATCAGGTGGTAAAAAATACAATGTCCATTTAAGTAACATTTAGTACTTATTAGTTATTATGCAGATACTATTGTTTTAGTTGTACGAAGTTTTGTGTTTGTTAACATTGAAGATATTAATTTGAGCAGTAAGGCAGGAAAGTTGGCCTGTTGTCAGGATTTCCCTGCGCTCGCCTGTGGATTCTGTGGTGCAACGGCGAACGGCGGGAACGGCCACTATACGGGGTTTTGTGCGCGGCAGATAATGTGCTCGTGGAAGCGTTATGTCGGCGTAGTGTGTGCCGTGCGAGGCAGCGAGGGAGGAATGCATTGGACTGTACGTAACAGCTGATGTCACTCTTTTCCCCTTTTGTGCACGCCGAATGTATACATTCGTAGCGCACATCCGAATAAGAAGAGCGAACAACCGGGCGAACGCATTGCGCTCGCTGGATGCGAGGCTGAGAAAACGCCGCTGCCGGTTAGAAAAGAGAGACGCGTGTGGAAAACGACTTTTCATTAAAATTATTATTTGGAGGGAATGCTGGCTGCCCTGCCTGGCGGGCGATAATTTCATAAAATATGTATTCGTGCTGTACTCTTATCAGTAACGGCATCGCTTGCTATTTCACAAGTATACCGAGTCGACTGGCTCCGGTGGCAAAACGCAGGACATTTGTAAAAGTGCGTACGCCTGTGGAATTTACTTTTTGACTTTGTAACTCTCTAAATGGGGATGATGGGATGGAATGGGGCTTATACTTAAACTAACTAATATTTTATAACAGATTCGCAATAAAATGCCAGGCACATATTACATTTTTCATTTCATATTAGATCAAATATTCGAGAAATTTGCATACCGAAAAATATTTCTATGAATACTGCGATAAAACAATTACTTGAAAGACCTAAGTCCTATCCGAAAATAAAATCACTCAGTGTAATTTTAATACGGCTTCCAACAATCTGTTTTGACCCAGATATTCTCAGATTTAAAATCGAAATAAATTGGGTTTAAGCATCACGGTGATTTAAACACCACCCCAATATTTCGGAGTAACATGTGATTCATCCACTCAGTTATGTATCAGCTTAAATCTAGAAACCCAACGAAGAATATTTCAAACATTCATATTGACTAAAATATTATAAAACATGTTGAAAATATTCGCATTAAGCGGCATTAAAACTGGGAATGAACAACTAGAAACAATAAGAAGCAGATCTATAAAATTGAATCATAAAAAGTGTTTCAACTTCAAACCAGCAGCAGAATTGTTCGAGATTTGAAACTTGAAAACTTAGATACTTGGAAAATTCAAAGCGGAGCGGAGCGCAAGTCAACTCCAAACCGACAATCCAAGTGTGGAAATGATAGAAGTAGAAAAATGCCGCACGCGAAAATTGCACGGCGACGTGGCTCCCTCTATTCTCTGATAGCCTGTCGGCGAGTTCCCCTTTTCGGCGAAAATCGATGCCCAAAACCACCCCTATTGCCGGCGCGGATTGGTGCAAGGGCACCGCACACAACCTACCATTGGTGATCACCGTGTGGGGATAGCGAGCATGTTTGCACACACCTCGTGCAAAGGTATTGCCCGTCGAGCGGCGGCTGGCGACTCCATGGGCATCTCAGCCGAGCCCGAAACGGAACGGAACGTATGATGTATTATCAGTCGGTCGTTGCGATCAGGTGCTTAAGGACCTTCGACGACCACAACAAGCGTTTGCGACGGGCCGCAGCACCGAACACACGCCTCACTACATACTCTAGCTGAATTCAAGCAAGGAGGAACTTAATTGAGAGGAACACGCGCGGACGGTCATCTCATTAGTGACGTCTCATTAGTTGTACAAGTGCCGAAGGCATCGAATACCAATTGATAGCTGCTAATTTGGACGACGCACCGCAGCTTAGCGAAACAACATTTTAAAAACTGTGATAAATTATTGTTAATTTTCGGACGCACTCATCACATCTCTAAGATTGATTATAGTGAACTGTTTAGACTCAAATAATTTAATGTGATTGTGGAATTTGTGTTAATCAATGAAGTAATTTGCTCCAAAATTATCTTCAGCAAATTATTTTGTAAGTATCTAAGTTTATTTATTTCTTAAAAATAATATAAGTAAGTTAAAGTATCAACAATATCCTTTTTTAAAAGATTTATATCTGAACATCTTTGAATTATGTTTACCGACGGACTCCGGTTCTGCAAAATTATCCGTCTGATATTTAGAATATCTTTTTAATTGTTAAGTTAAATATAAGAATAAGAAGGGATTTTCATATATTTTAAAAAGATTAATTTCAATTTTAGAATTTAACTCCGTACATTTGAACATATTACAAGATATAAGGTGCATTTATTTGCACATAACTATTGGTAATAACTTTTTTGAGTTATATGTGTCTCTTGGTAGCAGTTAAACTTGGGTGAGTTTACTCGAGTTTAATATTTTTACTGCAGAAAAATGCACTTAGAGTGGTCGGAAAGTTGTCTTTGGTTGAGTCAAATGTCACAAAGAAACACAGTTAACCCAAAAAAGTTAGAAAAGTTATACGCAAAGAAATGCACCTATAGGTATCTATCTAATAGTTAGTTTCTAACTTCCTATATATTCTTCATTAGTTTGGGGGAACTTCCGAGAGTTCCGAGCTTCATAATCTACTAAGTTAATTTCATTAGTGCCTTTGTCTTCATCATAAAATATCTACAACTGTAGAACTTAGGAGATATTTATTACTAAACGTTTAGAATTAGATCTAATTTTATTAGATCTATTTTATTGTTAATTAATGGGAAAATAAAGACAGCCAGAAATATATTAAATATAAGCTTATCATCAATTAAGATCATTTTTAAATGAAGGAATTTATGGAACACTTTTTACGGAATTTTAAAAATATACCCAAGTTTTGACAAATATATGATTTTGTTTCAGATATCATTTAAATAATCTGTCCGAAAAAGAAGCGCAATCATTCTGCCGGCACAGCAAATTGGTGCCACGGTGGCACCATGGCCTTCCGCCATCACGTCCATCGACGATATGGCCCACAAAGGTAAAAGTATAACCAAAAATTCGAATATTTACGACGGGGTAGTTTGCAACTACCCCGTCATCTAAAAAAGCGGCTCATTAGAGGTTACTCAATTCAAACTCACAATAAAGTGTGGTAAATCTCAGTTCACACGCAACTGGCACCGAAACTAATTCAAATCAGTCTCAATAAACATGCTAAAAAGAACACAACTAATGTCCAACTTTTGATCACAAAGCTCCCAAAAGGAATATAGTTGCTTAAATATTATATTCGTTGTGTTATCGCTATGTAAAACATTGCACATAAATCTATTTGTCGTTAGATTCGCAGACAATGTATAAGAATATGCATTAGAATTAAATTATAGTCGGTTTCTTAAGTTAAGTAAGCACTTTCCGCTCACTCTCATCTCATCTTCATCTGGAGCATTTTGTCCACTGCAATATCCCCACATCATATATTTCTTCTCCGAACACGAACACAAATGAATCGAAAGTCGGCGCGGCGCGCACTAACTTAAAAGAGAGCACAATGTGCCATCACCAACAGCTAGCTATACGGATCGGATATAAAAGGAGGATCGACTTCTTTTCACGCTCGCTAAATCGTCCGAATGTCGCGTCCGGTACTTTAAGAATATTTACGAGTTTTATATAAATGCGATGCGTGTAAGAATAAAAGGATAAAAAACATTAGCTACCGAAAAAGTGTTGGCGTTCTCTTGATGTACGGCTTTAATGATAAAAACTTCGGAAATATTTTCCAAAATGATATTTCAAGTTTCGCGTGCAAAAATAATTTGTAAAAAAATCTTTGAAAAGCAATAGTAAGATAGTTTAACTAATTTGAAGGTTAGGTTTAAAGATTGATTAATATCTCTGTGAAACATTTTGAGCTGTTATTTCCAAAATGAAATTTAAAGTTTGCCTTATTGTAAAGATAATATGCGTAAAAATATCTTTGAAAAGTGATAGTAATATAGTTTTGCTAATTTGAAGGTTAGGTTTGAAGTTTGATTAATATTTCTGTGAAAAATTATGAGCTGTTATTTCCCGACTGATATTTCAAGTTTGCCTTATTGTAAAGATAATATGCGTAAAAAAAATCTTTGAAAAGTGATAGTACAATAGTTTTGCCAAATGGAAGGTTAGGTTTGAATTTTGATTAATATCGCTGTAAAACATTATGAGCTGTTATTTCTAAATTGATATTTCAAGTTTTCCTTATTGTAAAGATAATATGCGTAAAAAAATCTTTGAAAAGTGATAGTACAATAGTTTTGCTTATTGATTAATATCTCGGTGAAAAATTATGAGCTGTTATTTCCAAAATGATATT
>JARJDT010026683.1:0-15161 GCA_030264655.1 Leptusa sp. GC000079 | reverse complement strand
TTTCGTAGTTGCAAGTTCACAAAATAGTATTTCAGCCATAAAAATCCACCCCGTTCTGTTTTTAAATTGATGTCACATGCAAATGATGATGTCATGCAAGTTATCCCGTTGTTTGTTTCTTCATTTGATATTTAATTTCTAAAAGTTTGACTACGGACGCCGGGCAAGAGTTTTATAGCAAATTTACGACCTCAAAAGTTCGAACCCCAAATATCCAGAACATTCAAAGGCTATGTCCTTGTCTTCTGTTAAAACAACTAACTTATAAACAGACTTTCGTTTTTCACAAACTTGTTTGAAATGCACTTGCTCTATTTGAGTTTAGCGTTATGCCCTGCTAACGCTAAACTCAAATAGGCCCCCAAAATATCATAATGCTCTAAATGTGATAGGCTACACATAATATTGCATTGTAATGTAAATACCAGCATCCCTCCACGTCATTGCACTGTACACTGGTTGTGGTCCTGGTAGATGCGTATTGACCTATGACTTTGTGGACACGAGACACGATTTTGTAAAATGTGCGAGATACGTGATCTAATTTTAAACTTGAAGTGTAGCTACGGTGTCTGAGGCTGAGTCCCCCTTTCAAAATCGCCCTATGCTGCTGATGCTCTAAGCATATAAGTTGACCGCATCATTATCTCTGTGTGCGCACGACGCGTTTATAACGATATAAACGGTTCAAGTATCGTTTTGTGTCCAGCATCCCTTTTAACCCTGATGTTATGGTGTCAAAATACCTGTAGGCTCGTGCGGACTGATCTAGTTTTGACCTTCCTTTGGACTTCCACCTCAGAACTATTTCCATTATGTTAGGTGCTATTCATGTATATTGTCACATCATCGAATGTGATGATTTTGGTGGACAAGAGGACATGCAAGATTAACTTGAACTAGTTTATTGTGATCTTCACCCTTTCGCCTTTCATCAGATCACAGTTTTAGATTTTAGGAAATAAAACACAATGCGTGTTAACCATCACACAAGGAAAAGGAAATTGTTTTTTTTATGATTAATCGTTGCGGGTGTTAGGTTAGTTACCGAAAGTGTTGAAAGTATCATATGGTGGTAACCACATTTTGAGCATGGAAGTAAGGGTTAATTTAGACTTTGTGTTCTCTAGGTCTATTATTAACACATGTTGTCTTCTTTTTAACAAGTTAAAGGGCAATTATATTTGGACTTCTTATTGATTTGTCAAAATATTTTGTACGAAAGAAGTAAATGATTTCGATGCAGTTATTGAACTCTCATCATTGTCATACTTGTCATCGTCTATTTCCATTCGCTGGTAAGTGATATCTGTTAGGTGTCATAGTAAATGTCGGCTTCATAACACCCAAAGATGATATTTTCGGATGGCAAACGAGAGTTGTCCATGGAGAAAATAAACGTCCGGTATTCCGAACACATGTCGACAACGACGACGACTTGCATGTGCCGAGTGAAGAAACTGATGTGAGACTCACTGTGAGTATGCGGGAAAATGGAATGGGAATCGATGGCCGGACCGGGGTAATGGCCAACACCGTCGTTCCGTGCCGGGAATGACAAGAATGGGGTGGTAGCAGGATGCTACTAATGTTCTCTCTCGACGCGCTCCTGCTAGCAGTTCCTGCTTTGTGCTCCCAATACCTTGTACTGCCAACCGCGTTTTGTGATGATGCACACATATTTTCCACATGTATATCGCGCCCATGTCCCCCTACCCGTTAAAACCGCCGCGTTCTTCACATACTAAACTTGTATTTGTGTTTTGGGACAGATTCTTTGAGTTTTGACGCGTAGAGGGGTACTATTCAAGTAAATAGAAATATAATATGTCTTTAGAATGTGCGTTGTCTTATTTTATGTCGAAAATTACTTTGGCTTTGATTAGTTAGTTATTATTGTATACATGACTTGCTTCTTGTGTACGTATACGCGCTTTTATATCGTTGGCTTGCTTCCTTTCCACTTCTTGTGGAGTTTGGAGCTTGGAGATTCCTAACTTAGAACGTAGTAGCCAGACAATATAGAAAGAAGTAGCTGTATTCGTTCGCAACTTCATATCCTGTCATCATAAATTTTATTTATCTGCTATATAGAATGGGGGTGTGAGCATTGCTTGGACCCATGCAATGTTAAAAATAAGGGCAAGGGGCTAGAGACTAGACTAGATGCGCGCAAATATTCAGAGGCTATTTAAATTTAAATGGAATTTTTTACGCGTCCGATTGACGATGGCGGAATGGCAAGCAGACAAACCCATGCCAACAACCCAAAAGACCATTTCAAATATCAACAATTAAGTGATTTATCAACCTCAACCAAGCCCATGCAATATGTAAGTATAGCAGTATGCCTATAAAAATAAACCGCTTGGAATTTTCCACGTCCTCGTAAATTAAAACAATTTTATTATTTTAGAAAGCGTTCGTTGTGGACACTTTGTATAAGCTTAAGTTAGAATGAATTGGGGGGTCGAGTTTGTGCGATTCTGATTTAAATAAGTTTCACTCTTAGTTTGTTAGATTGGCATGGAGTTGGACGCGAGCGGACGTCAACGAAACGTCTCGCGGGAACTTCACCCCGAGCTTCCGAACTAGATTCGTTTTTTGTCTACTCCAAGACTATATGTCAGTGTCATCTAATTCCAAGAGTTCGACCAAGAAAGGTGTTCCCATTCGCGCGCGGCAATAGACCACTCAACCGACGCAACAAAATGCATTACAAAAGGACAACCAGAAAAAGGAAAAGGCGAAATAAAAGATCGAAATGCCGCAGAGCGAAGTAAATAGAAAGAGGCTACAAATTGAGGATGAGGCAAGTAAACCACATTAGGGCCGATCTCCTCATTCGAGCAAGTGGCAAATTCGATTTGCTTCCTTCATTTATATCTGCCCTTTAACGTTTGACGGACAAACAAGAAAAAGGAAAGACTGTTAAATATTTCCTCTCCAAATGAAAAATTGTTTCAGCTTTCTTCTATTTGCGTTGCTTCTGGATTTCCGCTTGCAATTTATTTCTCTTTAGAATATTAATGTGCCAATAAAAAATATTTGATTTTCCGTCCCACCCTCTTATTAGTACGTTTAACAAGTTGACGGCCGGTGCAAAATGAAGTGAACGATAAATATTAATATGTCAATTGGTATTGACACCCTTCGCACAACAGGACGCGCGCAAAAAAATTGAAATTTCACCCCAAAACAGTCAAAACCACCCCAAAATTGCCTATGTATACAATTTTTTGGTGTTTTAGTGTAAACAACCCCGCCTAGTTGATTTTCACACAAAAAGTGTTTTTGGGCTCAAAATAGCAGTAAAACACATAGTAACATAACACAACATAAAGAAGCGAGATAGGTTGTGTATTGACAGCATCAGCAACACAACAACACCTAACAATAGTGCTTGAAAAATCGGATTTTGGGTTTTTGGGGTAAACACATCAAGGCGGCGTGAAAAACGTCGAAAAACTGTTTCATAATTAGGGTTTAGATTACACAGTATTTAAGGCACCCTCTTCATGATGCGATTTGTGCGTGAGATTAGTATCGCCAAAGTATAACAAGTGTATAATCAGCATCATTATCACATGAACATAATGTTTTCATGGGATTTTACAACTTAATCTAGTTCTGCTTCTAATATGAAAAATCGCATAGAAAAATAAAAAAACTATTCGTAATTGAAGCCCAGATATCAAAACAAAGAAATAATGCTTTTGCGGTTGTAAAGTTGGTTTTATACGAGGCAGCTTTCGCCTTGGTATAGTTAGGGTGCGCATTATGCGGTCGTTGATAAAATGAACCAAATGTAGTAAAAGTCTACCAAGGCGAGCAAGTTGTACTGCGTTACATACATACAAAAGTAAATGCAATGCAACGAAAAAAAAAGTAGCAAAGACTAACCAGCTCTTCTCTTTTACTTCTATTTATGTGAATCTCGCGTGTGGTGTCCCTTTACTTCACTATAGGTAAGTCGTGAAGACCTCCAGAAACTAGAGAAAGCGCAGCTAAGAATAAGAAGCACCTCACAAAGGATGAAATGTAAAGATTGTAAAGAGCAAAAGTAGTAAGTATAAGCGAGTAAGCTCGTGGACTCGTTTTCGCTCGTTCGCATCGAAGCTCACGACAGATTGACTACCACCTAATCCGAACACAAAATATTATATAGTTACATACTGGGTGTTCCAAACGAAAGGAATAACTAAATATCTAGACATTTGCGACCACTGAAATTTATTTGTGAGTTGCATATAGAAGATTTTCCTATATGTTGAATGATGTCTAAAGTAAAATGAAATTTTGATTGGGTTTGAATGATGGTTAGTAAATTTGGAGAACATTCCAGTGGGGTAGATTTCCGGGACCGGGTTCGTTTTCCGCAAAGTCCGGATTTGTGTTTTTACATTTGCTTCAGTTTCCTGCATCGGCTTCGGTTATAAGATACTGTAGTGTATTGCATGTCGTAAAGAGTCGTCCAGGTATGGCACAAAGAACAAAATTTGAATATCTGCCACCCTTCGAGGCGAAAAACCTAGCAAAATCTACTTTTTTCTAATTAACGATAACTAATCTAGAGAATAACCATAATTGCAATCCCTTCTTCTTCTTATATGGTGTGACTGTAATATATTATCTGCAGTTGCAGTTAGTGAGACTTTACTCCTGGTTCTGGTCTTCTGGTGAAATAATGTCTTCCGAAACAAAGTGGCGCGGTCGAGTTGAATGCCTTCGCAATGTAGCCAGCTCGTTCCACTTAAGTAGACTATAAATATCTGGGAATAGTTTGGTCCCAAACATACATCAGTTGTCAGCAAAGCTGGTTTTCTTAGCTAGCCCGTGCCATCCTGTAGGAAAACCTTTCCTATCATGTGTATGCTAACGCTGACCCCGGGATTTAGAAGGGCCGAAGGGTTTGAAAGACTCTGACTGCTCTCTATACCAGCAGCATCAGGCAGGACTAGTAAAGTGAACAAGAACTAAGGAAGGACCAGCGGACCCTCAGCATTAAACTTAAACCTACTTAGTTTATGCGTGCAAGCGTCCGCTAACTAGAAACGCCGGCACCGGGCACGTCGATACCTAACTAAATAGGACGTCTTTCTAGGGCTTACTTGGTTTGGGTTGGGGACAAATTTATAGTCATTAGCAATTATTAGATATTTATTTAGAATGCTAACATCCGACCTAACAAATTCCTAATACAGCTGAATTTTAAGATGTTTAGATTTCTTTTATGTGGATATTTCAAAGCAAGCGATAAAGCACGAACGAACAAAATTCAAATGGACATTTATCTGAATAGACGTAGACATGGAAACAATATGCTTTAAATTCAGCTCATCTTAAACTATTTCCCATGTTCTTCTGCGCAATATAAACTTTGGGGATCGTATATATGATATTTCCGTTTTTGGAAATTACCATTTTCTGGCTGGACGTCTTGATCCTCGCTCGGTTATGAATCTGTTTTTCGGTCTTTTGCAGCAGGCAGCAGGGGAAGAGTCCAATGAAGGCAAACACCATTTGATGCGAGGCTACTGTGCTAAGAATAGCGAATAGACATTGCGGAGGAGTCTATCTATTCAGCCGAAGCCACTTTTGTGCATGTGTCTGTGCGCATAGCCAGATCATACATTTTACTCTGTTTTTGCTGCTGCTTTTCTCAGCTAACAATATACAATGTATGGGTTTCTTAGTGGCAGTGTGTGAGTGCTGCCGGACTTGGGAGTGGCCGCTTATGCACTCCCTCGCACCGATTCCAAGGGTGGACGCTTTGCGTTAGGGCGAAAGTATATGCACATACGAGAACAAAACAGACGTCGTTGATATTTTATGCCCCCAGAAACGCAATGTATCACGACCACGCACTCCATATTTTTCTTTCCTTATAGAGCTTATATGTGTGTAGTTTGATCTCCTCTCCTCTTCTTATGTCATTTTTTACTTATGGTTTACGTATTGTCTGAAGTTGCCTTTCTTTATTTGAATTGTTGTTTTTGCAAATAGCTCGTATTTGCTTTCAGAGTCGGGGTATTCAAATACGTTAACATAATTTCATGTTCTATGTATTTTGTGGGAATACCATAGGAAGCAAGTTTATCAACGACTTCACTCCGTATATAAATTTAGAAGAAGTTTTGAAAGACAGAGAAAAGAAGATCGTGAGCGTGAAAAATTGCAACGATTTGCTGTAAATGATGAGTTTGCAGAGATGATTCATACCTTTACCGAATGCCACTTAATTATGTCCTTACCCCTTGTCTTTGCCCCTCATGCCTCATGGCATTATGCAAACCTCATACCTGAATAATAAACTTGAGATTTAGAATATTTCACTACATCACAATCACATCACATTCCTATCAACTTCACGCAATCACTGTCTGCTCCTGGGCCATCAAACACTTCATAAAATTTAATTTTGAATTGCTGATTGCTATCTGAATTACATATGCACAAAACAAATAGTATAGTTCTTGTTATAGTTGTCACTCTGAACAGTTCTTCTCCAGACTAGTCGAGTCGAGTTGGGGCATCTGCCGCATGCCCAAAGCGCCTATGAATTTTACAAATTCCTATTAGTATATTTTCCAGGAGAGCCTAGAGTTGTTTGTTAGGTAAATTACCCCCACAAACGCATAGGTAACCCTTTTTAAGTTTTTTCCTGCATTGTTGAATAGAATCGGCTGTGACGGGTAGAAAGTTGCTCTTGTAAACATTAGCAGCCCAGACACTCACACGCACTCGGTGCAGCCACAAAACCCCTCGACCTCGTCGATCCGATTATTTTTTGTACGCATCTATCAATACCCGACCAATAATGGGTACAATTCGCAATTTTTTCTAATTTATATTTGGCAGCATTGGCACCGAAACCCCTTATGCCCTTATGGCTTACGACGATGCTTGGGAAAAGGGGTGGTTTGTGTACGTGTGTGCGTATATGCGAAAGAGCAAAATTTCTATACACATCATCTAAAAACTATTTGCCGAACGGCACATTAAAAAAAAGTTGAAAAATCTCCAAATCATTACGGTTTTGATGATCGGCGTAGTTTCGTATCGGCATACATTTAGAACAGTTATTGATATGGAATATGGAGGTCATTAAGCTTCATAAATCATAAAAGTCGATTAATAAATAAACTTCAGGGTATAGACGTCTTTTTATTCTTCCAGAGGTCGGCAACAACATAGGCTGAACCGAAGACAACAACGAGTCATTTTCTGCACATTCATTCTTGATACGTTCAGATATACAAATACAACTTATTCGCATTAGCAGTTTTTTTCTGAAGTTTACTTATACGGGGTATCTCAAAGTATCATTAGGTTTGAACCTCTCGCATTCTTTGCAATATTTGCCTAGGGTTTGAAGTGTATTTAGTTTTCCATATTTTTTTAGACACCTTGTAGTTATTCTCATTAACAATGTATAAATATAGATGAAAAAGAAAAATGAAGCCTAGCCTGATAGGTGATGGGTGATGGGAAAAGGAATAGACGAAGCCATCAGTGTGGGTGCAGGATGAGGTCTTAGCTCGAGCCTATTTGATACATCCACACCGTGCACAACGTTACCAAGGGATCCTCTTATATCCTAATATCCAAAGTGAATATTTTCCAAGAGATAAAATGATGGAATATTCTTACGGTCGGCAAGGTAGCCGGTGATCCGGGGATTTAAGTAAGGGATAGAAATAAGGAGGCCACGTTGCAGCCAGCACGACTGCAACGTCAAATGGGGCGAGTGGAGGAGAGACGCAAGGCACAGCAAAGGATGGTTAAGAAGCTGCACGAGCGGAGGGATCGTTGTGACGGACGGCGACCCTCCGTTATCAGCGGCCGGCCAGCCTTTTGCGGGCGATATTACTCGTTCGGTCGTTCGCATCCGACGCCGCGCTGCTTCTCTTCTCGCTTGTTCATACTTACCTTTTACTTGCCGAGTTCCGTCCATCCTGATGGAGGTTGCACGGGGTATGAGGGGGAGTGTGGGGTGTAGTGGCCCACAGTATGCAAAATGCTAGACGTTGTTGCAAGGCAAAAAATATACGACGGGCGCTTCCCTGAAACCGAGTTCGAATGCGAAATGGGACCGGGCCGGATTGTAAAAAGCCGTTTTCAAACGTGCAAGATTAATTACTTTGCGAGATAAAGACACTCCAGAAAGAAGCCCGCATAAATAAATAAACGATGTTGTGATAAAATACAAATAACCATCAAGGATAATTATCTTATAATGATAAACGCACGGCAAATTATTGTCGTTAAACCGACGCAAAGAAATTAATTGTTATTGGATACAATTTCGAGTTTAAAAGAAACGACCAGGAAAATCCGAAAAAGAGTTGGGGCGCTTGGCCGTGCATGATGTGCAAGTCGAAAAGTTATTATTCCAGTTGAAGGAATGCAGCGAACAGCGATATTGGAAGGATAGGAAAGAAACTAGGAAGGAAGCAAGGACCGGAGTAAACTAACCGGAGAAAATTCTATATCCATTATAAATTATAGCTTTTTTGATGGCACGAGTTATGTCAACATATGTTTTTCCCTTCTTTTAAACTAAAAGTTAAAAACAAAAAGTCTTCTATAAATAAGCATCGTATTTAGGTGTCGATGACATTTTTGGACAAGCAAATTCGAATGTAGCCATAGATTTGGCAGCATCTTTGGAAAGATAACGCGTGTCTCGTTTTGAAACAACTATGTGTGGTGGCTCAGCTGCGACCCAAAACTAATTGTCCATATGCTGCCTCGAAATGCATGTTACCGTCCCCGCACGGTCCCGCAATGTCTCCTTTTCGTTCGCTCTCTCCCGTCCCGAGCCCCGATCTCCCTACGTGTTTGCTTGCTGTTATAGCCATCTCGTATTCGCATATGTGTGTATATTTAATATGCACGGGCTTAACTACGCAAATCCAGCATATTCAAATGTCACTTAAATGCAACTGCCAATACCGTCAACAGAATGGATTGCCGAATTGTACACACATTACAATGAGGCCGATGATGGCAAACGCATTAAAAACTCAAGCAACTCACTCCAACTGAACACACATTCGGATTCGGCAGACGCATCACACATTTTATATTTCACATATCGTGACGTGCATCATGTGATACTCTACTAGACATAATCGTTATTCGTTGTTGGAAACGGTAAAGAGTGTCAAAGAGGGTTTTAGGCAAATACGATACCTAATCCTTTTTTAGCGAACCCAAAAAGTTAGTACACAACGACAACCGCTTTTTATCACAACTTCCCTTGGGTGCAGAACGCAGGTAGAAATTGTGCATTTGAAAGAGGTTGATGGGTCTTGCTAGGAAAAGGTGGGCAATTTGAATTCGACGGGACATTTTGCATAATTTCCTATAACCGTCTATAACCTTATTAAAACATCGATGCCGTTACTGTGTATGCAATATTCAACACCGATTCGAAACGTCAGGCTCGGGAGTCTTCAATCTTCACTTCAGGTTTCAGGTAGAAGAGTTGGACTGCATTTGAAATTGGGTTATTGGTAAAATGAGCGTTTGTTTGCTCAAATAGTTGGGTTCTAATTCAGAATATATACAGCTTGCATATGCATGTTTCATGCATGGCATTAAAATTACTGTTCAATTTTAATGTTCACCAAAGGCAAATAGTACAGTTTAAAAATTGAAAATGGCAGATGCAACATACATTTTCAAATCAATCCATGGCATTCTAACCTATATTCTAAAATAGCACAAAAGTTGCAATATTGGAAATACATTCTCGAATAATTTAGCTAATTGAGTGCCTAATCATGATCTCACCCGATCCCTGGTTAAAATTCTTCTCCATAACCGAGTTTTTGTTTCGATTTATTATCTGTTCATCTATAAACCACTCACTTCAGATCTTCTGAAGGTTAGAGGTATCAAAATCTAAATCTAGTACTTGATTAGTATGAGCGCTGTTTATTGCACTCATATAAGGACTTTAAAACTTATGAGGTATGAACATCAATTGTACTGAAATAATTTTGCCATCTTGATAAAACAATAAAGAACTTCACTCTTTTCAAGTTGGTACTTGAGCTATCTTAAATCTTCCATTCACCATAATTCTGCAAGTGGAAGTACTTACAATTTTTGATTAAACACTTTAATTTAGTTTGATTCAGATTATCGAATTAAGCTCATTGACTTGAACTTGAACTTTGAACTATACTGAAAAGTGCAAACTGAAACATGTTCTGCTGCAGTCTCGTTGCTTTGCTAAATTACCAAGAACCAAGAAGTAACAGTATAAGTGGAAGGGGCAACTAGAGACAAGAAATGTTCACACTCATGATCTTGGTCGTCATCGGGTTTATTCTCATCAAGTATGTTGGTAACTTATTTTGTTGGCTCCTCGCCTTGTTTTTCATTGCCGTTGTTACTTCTTACCTCGATGCAAATGCCTTTTGTGCCTTGTCGCTGGCGTCATGTGTGCAGGTATACAATTATGCATCACATCGCAATCGCAGGTAAAGCGAAAAGCGAAACCAGCACACACTGACATATATCGGTAAGGGGTTAATAATGTTTTAGACACACATCACATATGCGCGTTGGTTCCGTTTTTTTTTATTTAATTTTTATACCGGAAGGTAAGAATGGGTTCAATAGGTTTGTACAAAAAGGTCGCAGGTAGCAAGAGATGAATTAGAATTTCGTTGCGGATTCGTACTTTGATATAATGAAATTTATTCAGTGGGCAACCAACATTCGAAGCGTCTACAAGAGACCAAAGTTACAGTTATTAAGTATACAGTTTCGAACTAAAATTTGCTATTTTGCTCGCGTGTGCTTTAATTTTAAAGTGTTTCGAAAAATTTTAAAATGTGAGTACCTCTAATATTCACACGCATCGAATGTTATAGTGGGTGAAACTGAATTGTTTTAAGAAATTTCTGTTTAATGCGCATACATGATAAGAAGTTGAGTTAAGAATTTGATTTATCAAAGTTCGTCCGTGCGCTTTTCGCTTCCTTGATGTGCGTATAGTGCCAATGCAAACAAACAGGAAATTTATCTTAGGACATGTTGGCAGGACATTCCAGGCATTGAGTTGACTAGCTTGCCACCAGCACTCACAGCAAAAGGAAGTCCCGATAATAAATTACATTTCAATACTAGCCATTAGTCTATTTGCTTGTCGTGCGTCGTTTTCTTCAATAAATCGAACGCGTTTTGCTTCTTCATCGTCTTCGTCCTTAACTGCATCGCAATCGATTCCTTTTCCATTTTAGTATACTTATATCTATTTAGTTAGCTCTATTCTGATTTCTTGTCTGGTCCATTAAAATAGGAAATAAGGAAATTAGGAAAGAAAGCGCGCGCGCGCTCAAAGAGAGAAAGTTGTTTGGCGAAAACGAAGAAAAAAGGACGATGACAAAAACCTTTTAATGTGAATAATAAACAAGATGGCCGTCACTCCATCACTCACCCTCTACGACTAATTATTGTCCGAGCGTTTTGCGAGGGTGCCCAACCCTCCCTCCAACCTTCAGTCCTGTAACAATTGCAACAGTTGAAAACGTTAAAAGAAGAAAATGAAAATGAACTATGTTGCAAGCAACTCGAACATTTTTGCTGTTTTATTTGAAAATAAATAACTTTGGTTGGACGTCTATGGTCTGTGTGTTATGCTTTTGTCTCGAAAGAGAAAATGTGAATATTGTGCTATAGCAATTTGGATCGTTGCGACTAAACATATGCGCGACAAATCTTGGGCGATATTCGTTTTTTCCGTTTTTCGCTCACATATCCAGACGAACGGACTAGTGTGAAATATCGGCCGAAACGCCGTTCCGGACACTGACATATTACAGATTTTTAGAATGACGCATCATCGCCCGGCATTTGCATCACACACCATCATGCCACGAACGGCGTAGAGTAGTTTTTTGTATATAGGAAAAGGAATAGGATGTGATATAAAATTCTACAGTATCGGCTTAAGGCAACAACAAATTTCGAAATTAATCGGCCGAAGTTAATGTTGGATTTGAAACCGAAGTCGGAAAAGTATATCTCTGTGAATCCGTCCCTGTTTTCATATTAATGCCTGTATTCTGTATATGTTTAAAGAAAAGCAAGTGGGTGAGATTTTTTGATTCATCGTTTCTTTTACTTAGTCGATTCCCGAACGCGCGCTTTCCCGCAGAAAATATGCAATATACAAAAATAACACTAGACCATCACGAATGCCACAACTAAAATCACATACATGAAACAACTATTCTATACAGCGTTATGTGCGTGGCGAGACGCGTATTGATATGGTGGAATCGAGTCGAGACGAACGGAAAATGAGGAAAAGTGAAAGGCATGCATGGGCACCAGGCACAAGGGGTTGGGTGCGGGCGACGATGAATTGAGTTTCGAATTTTCACGCGAAGACCATTTATCCGATTTCGAAGCCCGGCAAACTCCAGCAAATCGTTGAATTATATCACAGGCAGGAGTACATTGAAGGAAGAAGACACTTACAAATGGAAACCGAGTTTTGCACAAAAACGAAAAAATACGTCTCTAAGAATAGAGAATTTTTAAGAAAAATATAAAAGTAACAAATATAAATGAAGAATTTCTTATTTATAAATATTAAAAATTAGCCATTTTAATGTTCAAATAAACACAAAGGTGAATTTTACGTATTTTATAATAAAATTGCGCACTTGTCTTTTTCTGGCTAGTTTCATTATGGTAGTTGGTAATTTAGTTTCTTAACGTTAGCGCTAGGAGCAAGAAAGTAAAAGAGACAGAGTGAGGGGTGAGAGAAGGATGGCGAGAGTTCCTGTAGAAAGGACCTTGTTTTGTGGCTATAACGGACGCACACACAACTTTTGCTTACTTTGCAATCTTCTTATTATTGATCAGTGTCCAAGCGGTCAGATGCGCGCGCACTAGTCCAGAAGGAAGGCCGGCGAGTGGCGTGTGTTTTACAGCCATACTCTATACGCGTCGTTTGAAAACTCGGGACGACGGTCGAGGGTCGGTCGGGTCGCAGTGGGATGGGGGAGGACGCGGTGTGCGGGATAGCGGGATGCTCGTCCTCGCAGATATCGCTCATGGGCAGCGCTGCGCTCCCTCCTAGGCTCCTTTAGTCTTCGCTGAATCAAATACCTTAACTTTGTCAGGTAACAGGTTTCTAACAATTTCCAAGGTTTAGCCGAACCAAGGTGAGAGGAGAGATTGAAACGATCTAACTGAATCAATTCTACCTACTTTATATTAATGACAAAGACGAGTAACAAGAAATAGATCGCAAGATAGCGAATACAAAGGCACACAGAAAATACTTGCTTCTCAGAACAATTACAGTGGTCTGGCGCAAAGTTCAAATTTAGCATTTTCGCATGTTGTTACAAACTTTGATAAAAAGTATCCTCATGTGTTATGAACAGAAATATTGCCGGTAAATTTCAATCATTCAACTTCCACCTTTATGGCCTTAGGCAATAAATAAACGCGCATCTTTTGTGTTTTTTTACTAGGTCGATCGAATTTACAGTTATACATATAAAAAATAGGCAAAATAAGTGTAGCGGAAATTGTATCCGTTAATTCTCCGGATCTTCGCACGCAACCCTTTTTGCCCATTTTTGTCTACACAGCTACAAAAAGAAACAAAAAGTTATTTACGCATCGGTGATCCTATCAGCCTAGACTGTGCGAATGTTCAACACCAAACGGTACCCTGAAACATTAAAAAGTAACAGTAACGCATAGCAACCCTTTTTCTGGACGCATTTTTTATTCAACAGTATATCTCGTATTTGTTACGGATTCGCTACCTTTACCTGAATCGATCAGGTAGATGAACCGATCAGGTAGAAGGTTTGGAAACCCCGTATGACTTTTTTGAGTACCGTGCGAATGTTTAATTTCATGCGAAAGGGCGCAAAACAGTGAAAGTCTAACTGTAAATCTCATATAGTACTTACCTAAATCATATAAAGGGCTATCACAAATTTTGAATTCTTTGGAAATAAATGAAATATTATAAATTTTCTGACTAATGGAGTGTCATGATTTATGAAATTATATGCGTTCAATTTTAAAATGTTCGCAACAACTTCTAAAAGATTGAAAAACGTAAGTGTGTTTTTTAGGCTAATGGTCAAGTCTCCACTAGCCGACACGGCACGTTTGACTGGTCAGCTGGGTCAGTTGCACCCTCCTTTTCGTACTTGAGCTCCAATCCAATCCAAATATCCAAGTTTCCCTCGTGCCATATCAAATCTTCAATCTGATGCCAGATGTTTTCTGGCTTGTCACCTTCATATTTATCTACCTACAAGGTGTCCTGACGAGAATGGACTACCGGGAACTAGGGATGTCAAAATTTTCAAATAAATCTATGTTTGTACATCGATGTATATCGATAGGTCAACATCAATGTATACGATGCATCGAAACAAAAACCATCGATGTTTCGATGTATCGATAATTAAAATATTGAAGAATGGAAAATTAGTTTCTATTACCAGTTAATCAGCTGCCGATTGCAGTTTTTTTTGATTTTTTTGTATTTACTGGTTACAAATTTGGATAATATTCTCAATACTAACCATAATACTAACACAAACACTACAAGCAAGGAAGCAAGATGAAGCATAACAATCGAACATAACAACGAACTTCAAAAACATCGATGTGTCGATACATCGCCAAGAAAATCATCGATGTCAATCATCGTATCATCGATGTTTTTCACACCGATACATAGATGTTTTCAAAACATCGATGCATCGTTGACATCCCTACCGGAAACTGGCAGTTTAAAAGTGAATCAAAGCCTTTTCGAGTTTGAAGCACTTGATTCAAAATTAGCATATTTTGCCATGAAAAGAAAATAAATCCAAACTTATTTGGTCCACTATCGGTCAACTGCCTACACAATTGTCAACGAAATTGGTTGAATTTCCATTTTAGAAAATTATACATTATTGACCAAAAAAGTTTTGACTAATTTTTGTACTAATTTTTTCGAATCAATTTTATTTCCCGAATCTGCCAGTTCCCGGTCATTTTGACAACTTTATCTTATTATCTCTAATAATCTTTATAGAGATGTTGTGGTTATATGTTTTGTCAAGATATAAAATATGAGATTCGTTCGCACACTTGTTATAACTTCCATT
>JARJDT010026676.1:0-14840 GCA_030264655.1 Leptusa sp. GC000079 | reverse complement strand
TACAGATTGTTGAATTCCAAGTCGAACATGCTCGGAAAACGCGCACACGTATTGTTCATGCCCATCGGTTTGTTCTTGTACTTGTTCCAATAGACGATGGGCAATGAGGGCATTTTGTTTTGGATCTCTTCGACTAGTTTGTCCTCGCTCATCGATGGCGACCTGTCGATGGACGGATCCAGGTCGAATCCTTCGGTGGTTGAATCGGTGTGTCTTGTGAGCGGGTCGTGGTTCTTCTGCAGCAGGAAACGTGATGGCAAATGCGGTCCCATTGTGACATCGATTGTTGTCCGAAGTTGATGGACTATCATTATTGATGTGAAGACAAGGAGGAAAAGAAGGAATATTTTCGTTATAAAGCGGCCACCGCCGGATTTCCATATTGGGCACAACATTCTGCAACATGAAGAAATACATTTGTTAATAATAATTAATAATTGCTTTAACCATATAAATGTTGCTTTAACTCATTTTGCTAAGTTTAATTTAAAAGTGGTAAAAGTTTACTGTCTTACTTTGAACTTTTTGATCTCTAAAGTTATTACGCATTCTTCATTCTTCATTCTTCATTCATTCCTCAAAAGGCAAAATTCTTATAATTCTTCAATGAAATGAAAAAAACTAATTAATAAACCGTTATGCATGTATTCATGGAAGTAAAACATTTTTTGCTTTAGTTTTGCGCGCTTGGTTGAAATCAATACAAGAAGCAGAAGAAGAAGAAAAGGAAGTAAGAACTCGAGGCACTTTGAAAAGTCCTTAGAACGTTAGAATGTGAACTTGTCGAGGTTTTCTTATTATATTAGGAGGTCAATAACATTCTACACTTGTTCTTCAGTCGTTGCGTGTTGCGTCTTGGATCGCAGTTTGCGTTTAAAGTTATCTTAAAACCTCAGCAACATGCGTATACGAATAAGAACAGTCAATAACATCGATAACGTTTCTTTGCGGTTTATTTTCTCGCATTGCCGATTGCAATTGAATTCATTGCCGCATTCAAAAGTCTTTTATGAAGAAGTAATATTGTCATATATTCAGTGCGTAATCAAATAAATTAATGACAAGTCAACATTCAGTTAAACGGATCAAGGATGTGGAAAACTCGAGCAAGACAACTACTTAACACTAAGCAAACGACATTTCTAGGCAATTTGAACCGGCACTTAGAAATCACAAATTTAGGAACACTTAAAAGGCAATTAAAAACGTTTAGCTTACTTTTCGACAATTGCCGGTATCATGCTATTGGCGAAATTAATCCGCATCAAAATGTAACAACTCCAAACTGTTATTCTCGCATGTGCTCAGCAATTATTACAAAAGTAGTTCGAAAGCAATAGCGTTCAATTAAGTAATTAAAGTAATTATTATTTATCGAGAAGAACTGAACGACGATCGAGTCAAACAAATTATGAACGGAAATTTAGAACGCGTTTAATTTTAATGTTTTGCAACAGACAACAAAATGCAATTGCAATGTTCTAAAAAATTTGCACGCATTTTAAAAGTGGGCCTAAAAATTATCAGATATTCATGTCAATAATGTTAATAGGTATATTTCAATAAATTCCAACTATGTAATTTGTGGAGAATTATCATACACATTGGATAAACATGTTAAGCAATTTCCTGGCAGTGATCCCTATCCGCAAAAAAGCGTGGAAATTGAGGCTTGAGATTACGAATTAAAGTGCGGAAATTCCCAAGAAACAGATTAATTCGTTCAAATCCAAAATTGTGACATGAGTAAACACAGACGAATTGAATTAAAGTCAACAAATCGTAAAAGACGACATGCTCACATCACATCAAATCGCAATTAACGAATTAAATTAACGAAATGTATTTGACATGTGAAGAAATCGCAACTTGCCATTCTTCTTTATTTGATTCAATTAACAATCCAATCAATGTAATGTAATGCAATTAATGTTAAGTGACTTGAACTTAATTAAAATCTAGCAAAACGACAATTGTACCGATTTTCGAACGCATTCAAACAGAGACTAATTAGAAACAAACATTTTATTAACAACGATCGAGTGCAATTTCTTTCTGTCTTCTGTTCTGACTATTTTAATCCATTTCAATAATTTCAATTCTTTTATAACTAATCAGCAAGTTGAATCTACTCGCGCAACAGTTTAACGATTAATTAAGTGTTAAATAAGTTGCGATAAACGTAGTGAACTAGTTGCGCGTTCTCGTTCCATCCATGAACGGAAAAACTAACATACAACAAATGCTACAATATGATAATTAAATATTTCATGCGATGGTGCACATGCATATTTCCATATTTATGCATTTATTAAGAGGATAGCAGAACAATAGAACTGAATTTTAAACTATAAGAGCAAATTGCAATTAATGAAATTAAATGAGTTGATAACGATATAATAATAATATATTTTCAATCTACTGAGAATAAGGGACTTTTATGCCTAAGTACTTCAAAGTATGCGCAGCATATTTATTTAAGTAAAATTCACCCACATAGAAATAAAATTGAAAACAGAGTCAGAAGTTAATTAATTTGGCGCGCACTAATTACGAATTGCAGCGATTCAAAAAACGAGAACACTTTTATTATTCTTTCACTCCATATTAAGGTATTTTGAACTATGTCAATCGAAATAGTTTAAATTCCAAACTCACTTGAAAAGTTTCAAACAATTAATGCTCATTTCTTGCCTTTTCGATTGTCTGATTTGTACTAACAGAACATCACAAAAATTTCGATTGCCCAACGATATGTAACTATATCCTTCCAATTAATTTGTTTATTTGCACAATTCGCCAACAATCGAGATCGCAGCAAAGTAACACGCATAATAAATTAGCCGGCGAGGATTATGTAACGCTATGAAAGAGTATCTAAGCCCGAGAGCATCAACCAATTGTAAAGTAACGAGCGGCGACCGACGTGAATCAAAAGTAACAGGATCGAATTATCGGTCAAGAACTTATTGTCCCCTCTGTGTGCGTCTTCATTTGATTACAATTACAATTCGTATTGAAATAATATAACAAAGCAACTTATTATTTCAGACGCAAGCGAAGTGAAGGTCCGACGTGTTTCTATTCACAAATAAGTAGTGAATGCAATCGATTGATTTGTCAATTGTTAATCGAAAGTTACAGATAACTACAAAAGAAGAACAAGGTGTCGATTGGTTGTGACCTCATTGCCTTTTTAATTTAATTTAATTTAATTTAATTTAATTAATTATCTATTGCTTGTTGCTTGATTTAAAAGTGTAACAGTTTCTTTATTTCTCATTGTCGATTGTCAATTCGTATTTTCTATTTATTAATAAAAGTAAAAAAATTATTTCTCATCAGCATGAGCGCTGTTGTTTTAATCTTATGATAAATAAAAATAAATTGCTAACAATTTAGAAACAGTTACGCAATTCGACTCGTAGTTGATTGCCAGCTTCAAATGCGATTTAAGTAGTTATTAACTTGACGATACTTCCGTTTAACAATTCAACTTCAACAAATTGCCGAGTATTATTAGAATTATTCAAACATAACAACCGACAATAACAGATAACAAGAGAAAATGAGCATAATGATGGCGATGGCGACGGTTACGAGATGAAAATATGAGATGAGATGATATCATATCAATGCTTATTTTCGATGATTACGGTCTTAATTGTTTTTTGTTTATGAGAAATAAGCGTATAAATTAATGTTAGATTTCCGTGACTGAATGAATTAGCAGGTCGTGATTGAATCCTTCATGGATGACTTCAAGATTCAAGGTACACAAACGATGTTGAGTCATATCAATAATTCATTGCGACGCAAGGATGTTTATTATTAACTTGCAAGATAGCGAATAATTGTTTAATTTTTCAATGTACTTAGCATGTATCATTAGTAGTTATTATTAGTGTTTTATTGAGACTTTGAAACATGCTGCTTGCATTTATGATATGTTTACTTACGAATCACAATCAAATCATCAAAACGTAACATCAATTTTATTAACATGTTTATAATATGCTTGAAGGTCTCACAAGTTTTTAGTTATAAAAATTGTTAATTGTATTAATAAACAATACCTTTAGTTGTTGATTTGCTGCCAAAAAAAACCCCAAAAATCTACTAAGTTATTTAAGTAGCAACAAATGAATTGATAAGTTTACGCCTACAAAGATCAAATTACTGTTACAGATTTTCGACATGTTAAAACATTTCAGTCGTTAATTTTTCATCGCTTTGGATGCTCGTTTTCGTTTAAATCAATAAAATGTGCAACATGTCCAAATCAAAAACTTCTAATTATAAACATTTCAAGCCTTGGAGATTTTCTTTGGCCGCATGCAAGTTGTTTATTTTACTGGAAATCAGTAAGTCAACTTTTATAGTTTTTATATTTACTTTGAAGTTTTATTACTTCAGTTGTTTGCAACAATAAAACAGAGGCGGCGATTCGTACATGGATAGCAGGAAACAACGCAAAAACCGAAACCGAAAAGTACGATTGCCAAGGACTCATTTACCAAGCGGAATTTCCTGCTGTTACCACTCTGAAAACGCGTACTGTGAACAGGATTATCATGCCACATACAGGCTCCATTGCCCTTGAAGGATCTATTACCATCGATCCTAAAGACACAAAATGCAAGCAACATGATTTTTCAAACTTTTTTTTCGACAATAAGAAACATATTAAAACATTAATTAATTAATAGGCCTCTTATTTAACTAGTATTTTAATATAAAATGTCAAAATTTGCTATTTTCAAATGTCAAACATGTCGGACGTCGAAAAAGTGTTGTTAGCAACACGTGTATAAAGTGTTTGTTGTCCACTCGTATGATTCACAAGACCACATTTATACACTAGTTGCTTAAATAACTATTACATTTTTAAGGAAAAACTTTAAATGTTGTAGGTGTGGAAGTGGCAATTAAAAAGGACTTCTATAATGTTCCCCATAATTGGAATCCTTTACCCAATCGTGCGATTCCTACAGCTGACCGCATCCCGTGTGTTTGGGATGATGTAGTCGTGCCGAAAACAGACACTGTTGGTTTTGTCCCAGGCAGTTTCGAAATGCAAGTGAAGTCATTTACGATTTTCGGCCAACAAATGATCGGCTTCAATTTGTTAGAGAACAAATACAGGGATGATCCTTATATGAATTTCAAAATCGAACCGAAAACGATTTGTACTCCTGAAAGTTGCGCCTGTCATGAACAAGGTCCTTTTCGCATTGAACAGATTTGCGAATATTTAGCAGAATATGATCCTGATGATGAGCTGCAGGACGATAAATATTGTCACAAACCTGTTAATCCTCATGGTTCCTGTCACAGAATATGCGGTGCTTACATTATCCTTCCACCTAACTCAACACTCAAAAATAAAATAATTGAAGCTCTCAAGGAAGAAAGGACTATTGACTATCATTTTAGTCTCATTGATGATATTATGATTGAAGGACAATTTGTTATTGTTGACAAGGATAAGGAAACTGGTGGTTACTATTCGAGGGAATTTATGAAAAAAGTGGAAATTTTCGACAAGGATTTTTTATTCGCACAAACTACTTTTTCGGAAACTTCAGGAGAGCCAATAATCATGAAGACTTTTTGGTCCTCTGCATTTGGCATTATTATCCTGACGTTATTTGTAAACATTGTAATTTTTTCAAGTGTTTACGTAATGTTTATGAGTTCATTCAAAGATTTCGCCTTAAGGTTTGTCTGTTTGCCTGTTTTTTACCTGAAAATTACAAATTGGTGAAAATTGCATTTTCGATTGTGTAGATCCTTCCGCATTAACCCATCGACCTTTCGGCCTTTTCTCTTCGCACGTTTCGACAACGCTAATGATTTATCCGAAGACGATAACGCTTCTTCGCCCACAGCAACAAGACGCGTTAACATTTCGTTTGCAGACAAGCGAACCATCCGAGTGGCAACAGCCGCTTCGTCGACGTCAACGAACGAAAGCACGTCTTCCTCATCGATCGCTTCTTCGTCGGCGACTAATGTCGAATTCGTGCACCCTCAAGATATGCAAGAAGTGAAAGACGGCAGCGAGTTAGAAAGGTACCAGCGCGTTCGTGCAGATTCTGAGCGCGCTTTTGATAATCCACTTTATGGCAAACAAATCGAAGAAGTCGAAGAACAATACGAGCACGATGTAAACGATGTTGAGGAGCAGCAAAAGAAAGGAACGAAAGTTAAGGTATCAATTCATCTATTAGATTGCACATTGAAAGTATCAATTGTTGTACTAATTATTTTATTGTTTTTGTTCATCGATGCCATCAATGAAGAAAGGCGAAAAGTTCCGAAAGTTCGAACGCAATCAAGAAGATGAAGCAGAATTATAAGAATTTTATAATAGTAGAAAGCGTTACATTTTAATTCTTAATAATAGTTGTCTTAAATTGTCTTAATAATTGTTAACTAACACTAATTAAGTCATAATTATTGCCTTCATTCCTTGATTTGCCAGCTTAACAACTAGCTGACAACCAGTCTGTTTGTTTGTAGTTCGAAATGAAACAAATCATATACTTATAAAGCAAGAAAAAAACGTTTGACGTCAAAAGAGCAAAACAAACAGTGCATGTCTTGTGTCTTTATTTTTTGAGTTTTAGTATGGTTTTAGTTTTTAGTTTAGCACAATAAACAACAAGTTTGAAGCCAGAAATAAGTTAATGGCCTTGCTACAGATTAACTTTTCATGTTATTAAAATCCTAATGTTATCAAATATTTAAATGTCAAGGAAACATTTTAACTGTTAAAAGACCAATTCCGCAAATCTAGTAACTTTAATTAAAAGATGCTAATCCTAAGACTAATTGTGCCTACGCATCAGCTAACTGTTCTTTGGCTTTGCTATCTGATTTAATTAGATGCACAAATGATAAAGGAAATTCAATGTTGTAATGTTACCAGACATTCTCTTGTAACACTTAACTGAACTCAACTTAACCGCAACTTACATCATCCAAAAAGGCTTTTCAATTTTCAGACCTAAGCATTAAGTTAATTTTCTGAATGTTTGGATTGAGTACAGCTAACTCTATAGCCATCAGCTTAGTTAGTTATTAAAGTGCAGCTACACCTCTAGTTCATCTCTTCTGGCTAAACTTGTGGGAACTTTCAAGAACACGACGCATGATGAGAGCTCATGTAATGGCCTATAACCATTGCTATAACGCTAAGTCGTTTTACTTAAGTCGCTGCAGATCGGAGTTGGCTGCGCCGTGTGCGATTGTTGGCCTCTTCGGCTCCTCAACTTCTTCACGACTTGCACGTTAGTTGGTTAATGCTCACCAGCTCACCAGCGAACGAACATAAAGCAAGGTCGTACACAATGTTGCGTCGTTGACTTAAGACATGTTAAGACGGTGTTTTGACCTACGATGCATGCGCGGCTTGCTTAAGCGTAATTTATTCACAAGCAACGAATCGATAAACGAAGAGAAATTCACAACCGGATGAATGTAATAAATGAACAACAAAACCACAAACATTTTATCTTGCTGATTATTCTAGAATTTTGATTTTGTGCTTCAGCTATGAATTTGTGATGACAGTTTATTGATGAGAGTCGTGATGACTTTGTGACGAAGCACGAAGATGAGTCAGTGTTGGGGTAATTTTACTGCTGGTTGCAAATTACGAACTGAAACCGGAATCGAATCAGCAAAATAATGTGCGCAATTTTCAAGTTCATATCAACTCGAGACGCGTTGCAAAAAGCAACCGCAACTTTTTGCTATAACTTTTTGCTGGGCAAAACTCAACAACGTAATAGTTGTTTCTTGACCAACAACACATTATTAGCGTGATTAGTAATGAAACTTCAAGGAAATCATAAAACAATTACGATAAAAAACCAAATCTTGATTATTGAGTAATTTAACTTTGTAATAGCAACAAATTGTTGTCACAAATTTAAGTGTTTTTAAGAAGAGAGAGTGCACATTAAAAATCTCAAAAATGTACCTTTTATTAAGAAAAATTAGCATATGTTTAATGCAAATGAAAGTTGGACGCCTTCATGCAGAACCCAAAGCGAGAATTAAGAGTGTCAAAAGTATCATGCGAGGATTAAAATTTATAAATTAAATGATGCGCAAGCCAAGAACTCGCAAGTTTCAGGATGCGATGCAAAACAGTAACGAACGAGGAAATACTTTCATCGTAAATTTCATCTCAAATTCGTATAAATTTCTAACATTATTATTAATGTTTTTGCATTAATCTTACTTTTAACTTTACTTGCAACGAGCAACTTAATAAGTGTTTGTCACTTGCATATTTACTTTATGATTATCACTAACGACATGTTAGTTATTGCGCTTATTTTTGCAAGTTGGCTGCAATTTTCTAGGAATACAACTTTAGCCGAATTAAATACGCAAAGTGAAAGAAAAAGAAAAATAAAAGTAACTTGACCATGCAAGCCCAGAAAAAGTCAATGACGACGACGACTTAATTGTTAAACACGTTCAACATGTTCACTAAAAGCGTTAAAAGTGGGTTATTCGACCTTGCACCACATAAAACTAGTTTTTTTTTATTTTTTGCGTACACATTTACCTAATTCAATTACTTATTTTTAGGTGTGTTTTTAATGTTGTCCTTCTTCATTTACTGGTTCAAATAAAAATAGTTCTTTATCAGTAGAGTTTATCCTATTTGTTTATTGTCCTCACAAGAGTCCCAAGTATACAATAAGAGATTAATCGCTAGCAACAATGTCAATGCACTTTGAATAACTTATTGTTATTGTTTTGTATTGAACTGCATAGAAATATTTTTTGTCATCATCTTGGTAATGGTAATGTAACTCCTTATCAAATTACAATTTCACGATTACAATTCCTGGTAGAGAATGTTATAAAACATCGAGGAAGTCTTCGAGCACAGCTTTTGACGCTATTGTGTTTCACAAGCAAAACGTGAATGCTTGCAAAACTTACAACGAAACTTACAAAATGTTTTTTAGTAGGTATTGAATTGTTTATTAATGGATTTACAAATAATTTAATGGTACGAGCGCGCCATCTATTAACTACTAGACAAACTTGCGTTGCGGGCACTTAAAAGTTTTACCGCCCTAGAGCATTAAAACGGCTTACTGCACAGAGGTAGGCGAAAAAACCGTTATACACCCAACACTTGATATTGAAAATATGTTAGAAATGCGGCACGTAAAAAGGCGAGGGAGACATTTGCATAGGCACAGTCTAATTACTTATGTTAACTTATGTATTTATTACTGACGACTAACGACACAACGTGAAGAGATATCAATGCATTTTGCCATTGCATAGTGCAATAAAGTGAGTATTAGTAGGCATCTGAAAGGATTGAAAGGAAAGTCGCTTTAGCATTTCAACAAGCCAAGAAGAAATACACATCGCGCACCCATTATTGCAACGACATTAATCTCAAGACGAAGCGACGAGCCTAGAATTTCAGTTATTTTACATGAATGCGCACAATTAATGCAATAATAAAGTGAGTGAAGATTGAACGTTCACTTCCTTGCCCACTTAACACTTAATGCAACTAATTTTCATATTGTTACACTGTTTTTCAATTTAATTGTTAAATAATTTCTCGCCACATAACTTCCAAGGTTTTCTATTCTTGTCTTTTATTATTAGTTTTTTAATTATTTAACCAAATTAATGATGTAGTCGTCTAAACACAATCGAAATGAATCGAAAACTATGTAATGTTCAGCAATCAAATTTAAAACAAAAGAAAAATAACAGACGAGAAGTCATAACTTAACATTAGATAATGCATAATTAGACAGTTAATTAATTAAAATAACTGATTTCTAATTTTTAAGTTAAATAAATATGATGATACAAATTGAAGTTGAAGTTGAAATTTTGCAACAATTTCAAGTTATGCAATTTCATTGGAATTTGAAATGTATGCGACAAATTTAAACGAATTGTCTTCCTAGATTAAAGTTGTTAGCATTTTATTTAATATATTGTATCTTCATCTTAAATATATAAAAATAATAGTGGCATTTAAATGTTGGTTGCTTTGTTAATTGTGATTATTTTCTAGGCAATTTCATTTATTTATCTTGAGTCTTGACTGACATAGTCATAGAGTGCGTTGAGTTTAATTAAAAGAAGTTTTCCAAGGTGTAATGAACGTAATTCAAGGCAGAACATAATAGCAATCAATTAGGAACAATTCGCGTATAATTTAAAGAATAAATAAACAAACTTCCGTTGCTCATGGCTTCATCTTGACTTGACTAGACTTTACTAAAAAGTTGAGTTGAGTAAACAAATTATTCAAAACTCTAACTGAAAACAAAAACTAATTTCAATCGCATTGAGTTGGATCATTATTGAAAGAATACGAAAGTAAAAGTTGACATTTCGTCGTGGGCGCAGTGTATACCGCTTAATATAGTTTAAGTACATTAAGCAGTTATGACTTAAGAATAAACGTTCAGGAACGCTAACAATCGACAATTCACAATAAATAATCCAACAATGAATGAATGAACCAACACGTTTATTTCCATAAACTTCATTCACAATTGAATTTTTTTGAAGTAGGCTTTGTTATAAATAATTTTATACAACTGAAAGCACCCAATGCAGTGTTGCCAGATTTAAATTATGAATTAATTAAAATTATTATTTCCAACGCCTACTTTGTAAAAATTTCAATCGTGAACGATGATTACATGTTCGTTATTATTGTTATTATTGCAAAATGTCAACTTTTCCTCTTTTGAAACGGTGTGCAAAAGTGCCTTAAAAGCGACACGTCCTCTCTTCTGACATTTTGATACTGCACGGTGACAAAACAATATAAATAAATTAGTTTGCGCAAATTTTGCACTTCGTTAACCGAGAAGATTTGAAATTTGAAATTTCAGATCGTGACTTGCATAATCCAACAAGGCAAGAAAAACCGCAAACTTTTATTTTTCTTCCAACTATTTGACATAATAAAATTAACTATTGAATAATGTATTACATGACTTATTCAGCGGGAGAATTTTAAGAAATTTGCATGTGCTTGTTTGGCGTTTCCTTTCGATGTGTTTTGTTTTATTTTATTGTCTGCCAGTCCTTATTTTATCTTTACATAGCTCATATTTGTACTTACGTACAGCAAAGACTACAATTACCATTTGGTATTGATTATTGTTAAGCTAACTCGAAACACAATAGCAAATTTCACGTTAACGATAGAAGAAGACACGACATATAATCAAGCATCAACTGCACGAACATTTATTTATTCATTTGAATTTTTCTGTTCATAAAGGTCATCTTTTTATTCTTTGTACTTATTTGAATTTGACTCTTAAAGTTTGCTATTGCTATTTTAAGTCAACTTAAAAGATTTAAATTGTTCCAGTTTATTGTTAAGAAATGAAGATGAAACTCATTTAGATTGCAAAAGCTAAAGCATTCAACTTTAAATATTAATTTAAGTTATTAAAACCGCTATGCAATTAATTTTGGCAATTCAATTCAATTAAAATTCAATTTATGTTTTGACGTAAAGTCTACAGTAAAACCACTCAAAAAGTTTGCACACATCACACACTTTCATTTTTATTCGTTTTATTCTTCTTTGCACATCCTATTAGTGCCTAACATTCAAAGTTAATGATATTTAGTCGTGTTTGTATGAAATTGTAAGCCAACACCGGCGACGACATCAGGCACGAAATGTGACTTTGGACAAATAATAAAAAGTGTCATAACATGTTTTCCAGGCAAGCGACGTGCGCCTAATGACGATTTCATATTTATTGCACACACTTGTACTTAATTGAATCTAGGTAATTGTTATGCTATTTACTAAACGCATATTAGTTTCAATTTGCGTTCGAACATTTCAATTTCCAGCGACCAAACGATTTTGACGTGGAGAAATGAAGAACGCTAATTGATTTCAATAAGCTGTATACGTGTTTAAGTAAGTTAAGTAAGTTGAAATTCTTTCGAAGGTCGTTTTCCAACTTTTGAGAATCCTTTCGGAATTACGTGTTTGTTTTAATCCGAAAACAGCAGGCTATAAAATTCGACGACCCAAATCGATTCAGAATCCGCGTGAAGAATACGTTAAGAAATTCCTCACAAATGTCAACTATTAATCATACTTTTCATTTTAATTATTTTTTGTATCTTTAATGCATTAATTTTTTTATAGTTTAAGAGTCATCTTCTTCTAGGAAACATTTCAACATGTGTTAAACCCAAGTTACAGCACACATGCGGCTTGATCTAATTTTTTATTAGTTCTAAATTTAATAAGTAACATATTTGATATGAAACTCAAGATTTCCTCGTCGTCCCATCGCTTCAAGTGTATTTTTAGCGCAGATTTCCACACGCTACGCCTAGTCGTAACTCGATTAAATTCTTTCTTGCAGCTCCATCGTCGTGGCAACTTGATATTTATACATCAACTAACTACATATGGTATGGAAATAGTCATATAGTTATTATAAGTGAAGAAATTAATGTTTCATAAAGTGTTTAACTTGGAACCTTAAGGGAAATGATGAAAATTCCGCAATTTCAAAGCGTTCAACAGTAAAATCTTGAAAGATGTTAACTACCTACAGGATTAATGTCCAAAAAGGACTAAAACTAAAACATCATCTGCACTCAAGTCTTAAGTCAGAGCGCACTTAAATAAGTTTGCTTTAATTTGTTTCATTTCGACTACTCGTATTAGATGTTTGTTGAAATTGTTTGAACGATGTTGATTCTTTTGAATAATTTGCACAATCTTTATGATTTGCACATTTGCAATAAGCTCTTTTGTGCTATTCTTCAATTAAGTAGATGAACAAGTTTAGAAACTTGTGATGCACGATTGTGAAATTGAGTTCATCTATTAATTTTTTTAATTGCTTCGATTACTAATGAATTTGTTTTATAAGTTTTAGTTTTAGTTTGCATTTTGGTGTCGCAAACCGCATAATTTTCAGCGTACTCAAACTTTCATTACACTGTTTTCTAATCGCGTTAAGTTTTTATCTTCATCTGATTATTTAACGCGTGCCGCAAGTCTAATAACAAATAAAGAGAATGTATGAACACAGCTATTTACTGATTCAAATTTTTCGTTTACTCGTTTTATATTGCTGAATTGCTGCAATTGAATTCAGACTCGACTATAACGAGCATAAAATGAATAATCCAATATTGCCATCACCACACTAAAAGTACCACTAAAACTGTAATAATATTAACTTTAATGGTATTCTTGATTTTGCCGACTTTCGTAATAAGTCGCCTATCAAATTAAGTAAAATTTAGTGCGTATTGTTATAGTGGCAAAACATTTTGATAACGTCTACTAAATATAGAGTTAACTGTATAGTATTACGTTTAATTGTCAAAGTGAAACTTTTTAACAACAAAAAAAAAATCGAAATAAAAATGAAACTTACATTTTTATGATGCGTGTAATAAATCCAATTTTTATTGGCTAATAGCACTGAAGCACAAATCGAAAACCAGAAGCGTTCAATTAGTTAGGAATGTCTTAAGCTAAGCACTCGCCTGATCGCAGAAAAATTTCCAAAAGCGATTGGTACTTAGTCATTAAGTTGAGTTAATTATTGGCCTCCTCATATTAATGATGATGGAAACATTTACCAACCATCGACTGAAGAGTTCTTGTTCGTTCAAGCACGTGGATTTCACCCAAACACTTCTTCACTAACATATCCAAACATACTTTTTTTTTCTAATAGAAATATTTGGCAATTTTGATTTTTACTTTGATATTGTTATTCATAGTTTGTTGTTATTGTATGCTTTGCTAGCTGAATGTGTCCGCGTTTAAGATGGCAAAGATTTGGCATGCGACGACGACGGCGACATTGAAACTTAAGTCACACCGGCGCACATACGAGAAACGCGTGAATGTGACTCAACTCCGAGCGGATAGCAGCGACTGGGACTGCCTTGATTCGTTTCGGTTGCCTTCTACTGTTCGAAATTTCGCCTCCATTCCAGCATAACATGCGGCACATTCACATATCTTGAGCCATGCTTGAGCCACTCTTCAAGTCCAGAAGAGAACAAAAACGTCTTAACTTGCGCTGCGCGTGCGCCACTTACTCAGCACAGCGACCGAAACCGGTTGCACTCACTTTACTTACCGCACTTTGAGTTTGTTCAATACATTTTGATTTTTACTTTTTTTCCTTTTTCAAAAAATGTTCAACGTGCCTTGCTTGCTGACGATTAACAAGCAACTGAAAATAAGGGCTGGAAATTTTGATCACCCTTGTTTACAACTAGTTGAATTTAGTCGATCGTTATTATTTGAGTAACTAACCAGCCGGAAACTTCAGCTTTGTGCCCGAGTTGGAACTTGGAACTTTGAAGTTATGGGAATATCACATAAGCAGAGGTATATTGGAAATGTTACCACAAGGTGCGAGGAATTTAAAGGCACAGGGCAAAAAGAAGAATGGGGACTGTCTATTATAAGTCTATCATACCTGATGCACACGTGAATCGATGTGTAGGTGATAGAAATACACTCGGGCACAGGCAGAGACACAAATTTTGTGATTAGTTGCCATGTAATTCCTTTATCCTTTGATCCTTTTCAAGCAATAAATAACTCTAATCATTGTAATCAGAGGAAATCAATAAGTCTCAAATATTAACGACTTAAAATATTAATTATTGTTCCAAAATAACAAATGAAGTCTGAGTCTAAAACTTTTGACCACCTCTGTACTTTTGACCTGGAAGGCGGGAATAATGGTTTTCTTTTATTAATAAGCTCAAAGCAATCGATCCAATACTGAACTAATTTT
>JARJDT010026670.1:0-11864 GCA_030264655.1 Leptusa sp. GC000079 | reverse complement strand
GGTTGGCACGGAAATTCTAGTGGAAAACTCCGGAATTCTATATGTTAATAGTGTAGAAGTAGAATGCGGAATGTTATGGTACATTTAACCGAAGATCCGAGCGAAAAACGTTTATGGTATTTCGTGCCACGACCAAATGGTCAAAATTGCTCCGAAACGACGACAAAGAAACATATGCCTTGACAGCAAGTGTGCATTATTTAAATTGAGCGATAAAATTAAACAAAATGCTAAGCTTTTCCAGAAAAAAGTATACACTCAATTCAGGATCTATTTTTTACAAATTTTTATTTTTTATTTCAAACATTTATTTTTGACCAATTTTGGAATTTTGATTATTTTGGTAAAAAATAGATTGTGAAAATACTAAAGTTTATATTTCACTTCTCTCAACAAAAATACTATAAATTATTTTTAACAATATTTTTAATTTTTGAAAAACAGATCAAGTCTTTTTGCTCAAGAAATGATCCTGAAAATAGTTAAAAATGTTTCACTTCTTTAAACAAAAATACCAGAAATTATTTTTAAGAATTTTTTGGTAACAAATCGATTGTGAAAATACTAAAACATAAAATATTGCACTTCTCTCAACAAATAAATTTTAAACAAATTGTTGTATATTTGAAACTTGAAGTGTTTTTTGTTAAAAACTAAAATAGAGAAAACGCTCCACTTCTCGGGCAAGTATTTCCCTAAACAAACATAGAAATAAACAAGCAAAACACACAATAGCAATTACATATAATAATACGACCCTGTACTTGTACTCATCGTGAGGATGCGAGTCTCCAAGGAGACGAAAACAATCCTGCCCCGATTGCATCACTGCATACCACTTAATAAGCGTTGCGGCATTGACACAGCTAAAGCAATACACACAAGCACAACACAACAACCAACAACACGAGGACAAGGACGAGTCAAGTCATAGATAGACAAAGGGAATGCGAGGATATGGCCAACAATCCAACCGTCAGATATCTCTCCTATTCTATACTAAAGAGAAAAGAATGAAAAGCTACAAGCAAGCAAACACGAGTGGCCCCTTGGGATCCAGTTGCATTGTGGGTAACCAGACACGCAGATTGCAATTGTTTCAATCTTCAGCGTTTTCAAAACAACTCTCACTGCTCTGCTTAGAGCTCAGGAATTTTCTTTGAGTGTGCCATGGTTTTAATTAAATTTCCATTTCTCAATTATTTCTTGTACTCGTATGCGTTTGATGAAAAGATATCGACCAACTATTTTGACCTATAACCTATAATTAGAAATTTTAATCTGCTTAATCAAATGTGTGCGGAAAAAACGGAATGCTTCGGTGAACCTAAGCAAACTGCGTGAAGGAGCAAAGTAGAGTCGAGAGTTAATTTGGGCAAACGTTACATGCAACCGACGAGCACTTGAAGCTACTTTGAAGCTTTTGGACTTTGCCGAGAGGCGCTTTTCTTGGTGCAACGTGCGCTGGCTATTTCCGGCTTGATAGTGCTGCAAGGCTCGACTTTTCGTTGCACTTGAAACGGGTATTTCCGCACTACTCGCATTTCGTGAGTTTGCGTGTTAAGCAAACGATGCCGTTCAAACACTCGAAAATCTAATTAAAGACCGAACCTTTCGTATAACACACATTAGAAACCTCCACAATCGCACAATCGATTCCAAAATTGCTTCATTCACGATTAAATTTTGGCAAAAGTAAATCGTGAATGTATAATAATGGATTAAACTTTTTGGTTCTTTGAAGTTTTACAAAAAGACAAAAAAATTCCATCAACAAAAATAGAAAATAGTTCTAAAAGAATTTACAATTTTTAAAATTTTTAAATATTAATTGAGAAATTGCTTCATTCACGATTGAAATTTGGCAAAACGGAATCGTGAATGTATATTAGCAGATTAAATTGCTTGGTTCCTTTGCATTTTTAGCATTTTTGTCTTTGAAAATTAATTGGAAGTATTATTGCTACATTCACGATTGAAATTTGGCAAAACTAAATCGAGAACAACAAATAGAAGTCATTACGAAAAAAATTAAACTAGATAAATAGATTGTGAAATTGCTTAATTTACGTTTGAAATTTTGGCACAATGGAATCGTGAATGTATATTAAAAGATTTAATTTTTGGTTCTTTTGAATTTTGAAGGCGAGCCATACATCAACACTTATCGCCCGCGACGCGTTTGTTTCGCGTATAAATAATTCGACGACTTCACCACTTTCATTATCTTGAATCGCGCTCGTGGTATTTACCATTGCCAAAGACTCATTTTCGCGCTGGCTGCCATATAGAATTGGGCAAATAAACCGCAACACGCCGACCGCCCTGTTATTAATATAATAAATGGCGTCGCAACCCGTTTATTATTGCATTTGGCGCCCGTCGCCTCCACCACAAGAGCGCATGCAGCACACAAATAACGCGCGAACATCGCAAGCACAAAAACGCTATCAGTGCACCAAGTCTTTTATTAATATTTTATAACCAAGCATCTGTTGTCATTAGTAGCTACCGGGACTTCGGAAATTACAAAAAAAAATCAACAATTTTCGTGCACATTAAAAAAGTTATTTATAATTTTTAACATTTTTAACATTTAACACTAAAATAAACGTAATAAATTTAAAGCTTAACAGAAAATGCTGTAAAATAGTAAAATATAGGAAAAATGAAAAGCCATCAATTAATTATTGCGCTTTCGAATGCACTAAAGTACAAAAATTATTGACTGCAAATATGTCTGGTACAAATTGCCTATCCGAAGTGTTATTGCGCAATGAAATGACATTTCATTGTGTGCAATCCATTGATTTATGACCGAAATGTGTTTATTAAATCATTTTACTATTTTATTTAATATACACTATGTCAGAATAAATTTTCGAAAATAAAAAATAAAGTCTATTCACGACGAATTTTTCATGGCTTGCTCGTGTTGCATCATAAAACATGTGAGCCATAAGAAAATAAATTAAAGCAAATTTATATCACCGCGTAATTTTCCGGGACAAATTAATTTGAGTTTGTAACGTTAGTGAGTGAAGTAGAAAAGTTAAAAATTTACTTCACTTCGGTCGAGTTTCACATTGTGCAATGTTTAATGTGTCTTTTCGTGCACCTCTTTCTTTCATGTTAATGCTGGCCATGAATTAGAAAGATTAACGACGCAAACTTTTACGATCTAATTACAAACGAAATAATTAAATGCAGTATAATATTCTAGTCATAATGTAAATATTGCAGTTGCTTCCAACTTCCAACTTTCAAATAAATTTTTCAAGTTTGCAAACTTTTCACAAAGAATTATGCTATCAATGAAAACTATCAGGGATACAAGTTATTGCTTCGTGTGCACAATTTGTGCATTTTATGTTGTGGAAGAGCATTATGTGCATCACGCAAGCAGTTATGTAAATTTTAAGGTTAGTGTTATGTTGGTTGCCTGGCTTTTTCGCCAAAACAATTTCGTTTGGTCGAAAAACAATTTTGATGATGAATATAAGTAGATAAATCAGTGGTTTAAGTTTGTGGTATTTTGGTTGTGGGCAAAAAGCACAAAAAAGAGGGAAGAAAATGTATTTTCCGGCCCATAGGTCCTAATAAAATAAAGTTAAACGAGTCTAACGTGTTTGTTTCGGCGTTTTAACTATGTTTATAGTGAGTGTTTGTGTGCGTCGCTTCCGGTTTCTCGATTTTCCGCTCACGGACTTTCGCGCCGTATATCTTCCCGGCAAGTGAACAAAGTGTGTATTAGGTTTTTCGAAGCGTCCGAAACCAGCCCAACATACAAATGAAGCCAAACACACAGAGATATATTTCATGCCCGGCGCCTCCACAGTCTTCGCGAGACCTCGAGGTATAAAGGTTGCTGGAGGTCGTGGAGGCGGTCGCTGAGTATATCTAATGATTTATTAGCGGGCTCGGCGTTTATCAGAGCGCAAAACTCTTACTGCATGAGGTCAGGCAGGTTCTCAGAATGCTCGCGGCCTTACTAAACCAAACTGAAACTAGGCTAACAATAACAAAAACGAGCAAATAATTTTTTCTGTTTGCAAATAAACAGAAAAATTTAGGACAAAGAAAGGATCAATTAAAGTAACTTGAAAAAATTACTAGATGTATTTAAAATTTAAATTAACATTGATGTCAAGATGTTGATTAAAGTGTCAGTTTTTTCAGGAAACGTTTCAGGCTTGTGTTAATAGCAGGGAAAAACTTCAATGTAAACATTCATTACTCACATAGTCAGAATGAAAAATTATGTGCATACTTTTATGACTTGAGTGGAGAGCCAATAAAAAGGGGAAATAGAAAAAGTGCAAGAGTGAAAATGAACGATGAAATGTAAACAAATATAAATTCCCCGCATTCAAGCGACAATCTTATTGACTAACATAAGTTACAAAACAAAACGATAGAAAAACGTGAACGGCACTTGTAAGGCTAAGAATTTTTTCAAAATTTTTAAATTGCGTAAATTTTCAAGGATTCACAACTGCACTAGAAGTGCACCTAGAAATAGAAATAGATATAGAGGAATAGGAATCAAGGATGTTGCATGGTTATGCGTAGTGCTAGAAGCACTTGTGTGTTATGCATGTTATGTTTGCACAAGGATAATGGATTGCTTGTCAAATATGTGTGCGCTGTCGCGGTTGCTCCCCATACACAAACACATACAACATCACCCCCAGCATTACTCTCACATCTCCATCCCAATCGCACATATGCAAACTAAACAAAAACAATGTTTCCCAAAAAACAGGCACCCTGTACATAAATTTTAAAACACACATTTTTTTCAATTTCTGTTTATGCCCTGTTCGTATTTCTTGCAGTGTCTTCCCTTGACAATTTCACATTTTCAGATTTACACACACTCTGTACATATATTCTGTTTTTCATTCATTTTCCTAAAAAAAAATTAAAAATAAGGAAATAAAACAATAAAAGTCGATACAACATCTAATTCTTGGTCAACTATAAAAAAAATGCGCCAAAACTAAATATTTCAAAAATTTAGACACCCTGTATTTACATATGATATTAAAAACACAACTTTTTTCAATTTCGGTATGTTTCCTTGACAATTTTCAGATTTTGTCAAACAGGGAATATTCTGTTTTTAATTCACTTTCCTCACAGTTCACCAAGTAAATTTTAAATACAACCAAATAAAACAATAAAAGTTAAAAAAATATGCAACAATAATACCCAAAAGCAAAAAACAGAGTACTTAAGAAAATCCGACACCCGGTATATATATTTTAAAACAATTTTTTTCAATATCTGTATATTCCCCGGACAATTTTCAAATTTTCAGATTTTGTCACACACTCTGTATATTCGGTTTTGGATTTGTTTTCCTCGAGGTTCGGTCCGGAATTTGTAAAAATACCAATAAAACAATAAAAGTCAGTCCAAGCATCTAATTCATAGCTAACCACAAGGAAAATGCGTCAAGAACCGAGTATACCGCATTGTTTTTGTGCCTGGTTGTTGAGTGAGACGCAGTGAGCCGGTGAGCTATGAGCTTGGGAGCCACAACGTTGCGGAATTTATGGCGACACGTGTCTAATATGCCATAACATCACATAATTCATAAAGCAAGTCGGCTGCACATACGACCAACGGAAAAAAAACCTGCCTGTATATTGAAATATTCGATAAAAGCAGACGAGGATATTCAACCAAAAATCCATTGAATCAATTCGCACGTGGTGTTTATTACTTTATTGGCGTTGGCGCGAATCGCGAGGGTGTGCTCAATGTGTGGGGAATTGTATAGCCTCACATCATTTATGTATGTATTCGCCACATATTTGGTTAAACTCTTTCAACTTGCAATAGGAAATTTACAGGGCGTTCAAAAAACTACGAAAATTTTTCCATGGGAAAATGAACAAATTAAATTATTGGAATATTTGTGGAACGCCCTGTATCTTAGAGCAGGCCAATAGGGTTAGTTGTTTTTCATAACGAGAGCGGCATTGTTCATGCATATTTCAAACTGCTTTTACTCTGCAATTGTCGCGAACATGTTGCCAATAGGGGCCAATAGGCAGGAAGCGAGCGCAGGAAAATCGCAGAGGAAAAACACACAACACCTAAACGACGGCGTGATTTATTTGTTTAGGAGCGATTGAAATTTGAAATTTTGCGAAAATGGTTTATTGCCTCGCCACAATATCCCAGGCGCGATTATTAAAAAGTTGCGAATGTTCATTTCGCAAAAGTGATGAAAATGAATCGTGAACGTACTTTACGCATGTATTTATGAAACACACTATCGATTGAGATTGGGGAATTTTTAATTTTCAATTTCAATTGTTTGAATAACGTTCGTGAGGCAAAATGAAAGAAAAGCAATTAACATGCGCAAGTTATTCTTTGCAGGGTTGAAAAGAATTAAAATTAAAATGAAATCAAAATAAACGTTACATGCACGAAAGAAATACGTTTGAATATGCACATCGCATACCTTGCTTTTGATTGTGCACATTTCTTTGTCATTTTCTGATTGTTTTAATGATAAATTTTCATTTTCTGTGTTCTTTTGACATAAAAAACACGAAAACGTTACTGATAAAAAGCGGCGTTTTAAAACGGCTCTTTTTTTAATTCAACCCAAACAAATATTATGAATGATGAAAATGAATTCTGAATTCATAAAAGCAGCATTTTTTGATAAACATGAAAGAAATTATGATAAAAACCGCAACTGGGCAAATTGATAAAATTCCGTCCGAAACCAAATTTCGATCGTGATTTCATTTTATATTGTAAATTTCAAATAATAAATAAGGCAATTTGAATAATCACTGGCTTGCTCTTTGTATGGGTCAACATTGTTATTACCTCTTTAATTTTCTTTATTCCGAGAGTTAAAACGCGTGTAAATGGTAAGCAAGTTGGGCTTTGGTAAGTACAACAACTGAACTCTGCATATAAAATAAAATAAGTAACATGTATGTGGAAATAAACAGCATTAGAGGAACAAACGAACGTAAAGTAGCACAGTCCAGGCCGGGCGTTTTCCGGTATTTATATGCAATGCTCAGGTGGATTAAGCAAAACAACAACGTTAAATCTTCATTTGCCTTCATTTTGCCTCTTATTTACTCGCCTGCCTTCTATTACTATTCAACGAGGTCCCTTATTTCTCATTGTCTATGCCTCCTTCCACCTTTCTCCCTGCGTGCGGCTATTATATTCCCTCATTCGCATATACTGTTTCCGAACCGGTAAATGCACCGCGACTTGACGTCTCTACCTTTACCCCCCAACCCCATCTGCCAACAATTTTCAACTTGCTGGAAAACCGCGTTCGCACTTAGTGCACTAGTCTAATAGGAATTAAGTTAAAGTCAAGTTAAATATGTAGATAATTTACATTATACAGGGTGTTCTGAACTTACTGTATTTTCAAATGAACTATTCATTATCAACACCAAATCAGTTGTTAGATTGATCAAGTTTTACTGTTAATCAATAAAAATAGTTTTCTTTAAAATTGGTGTTATTAAATTTGCATTTTCCGCGTTGATATTTCGACATTGAAAAATATTACTTCAAAAACTGGAAAAAAAGCCAAGTCCAAAAACTCAAAATTTCAAATTATAAGAAAACGGTTAGAAAAATCTAACAACTGTTTTGTGTGTGTTATGTGCATTTTCCGATTGTATAATTTATCCCAATTTAAAATTGATAATTTTCATCTTGAAGTTGAAAAGGTATAGCAATACAAGTTGCTATCAGTACATTGCATCAGCCCATTTCGCTGCTGATGGCTTGTATTTCAAGTTGAACTTATCACAAACTCGCCATCTAAAGACCGAGCCAGCAACTACAATAAAAGCAAGTTGTACATTTATATCGAATCCTAGTTAAGAGTTAACATTATTATTATTCGCTCGCCTTGCTCTCTTATTAAAGACTTAAATTGAATTTATATAGGTGAAACGGAAAAGTGCGGTTAAAGTGCTATTCTTTGATTTATAGTTGTACAGATAAAGTACACGTTTAAAAAATGTTTAATGAGCTGTTCGCTGATTACAAACTTATAAAGCAAACACCTGCGGTGTATCTTTACGGAAAATTATTACAATATGCATGCAGACGTTTCATAAGGCCATAAGGGTGTGAGTAGTGCCGGCCGAGAAAGATAGGCGGTAATGACTTATCGATCCGCTCGGCAACTTTCTATACAGCGAGCAAGAATCAGCCGCTCTAGTGGTCGGCGGTGTTTTATTCGTGCACGACCAAACGCGTTTATTATTAATTAAGGATTCATTAAACGCCCCGCCAACTTGCTGGAAAATGCATTGCGCCGCATTGCTGCATGCATATCAAAATAGTGCTTATTCATTCGCTTTGGCTACGCCGCGGCTGTTTGCATACAAAGGTAAGTGTGTTATACAAAAAGCACATTGTCCTTCTTTTATTACTGACCAACGAAATGAGAACACTTGCATACGGCAGCAAAGTCATTTTATTGCTAAAATGTGCTAAAAGTCTATTCACGAAGCATTTTTACACATCCAAGTGGAAATTTAATCTAAAATTTGACATTTGGCAACATTGTAAAAATTAAGAAAATTAATCGTGAATGGAGTATACTAGATGATTTATTCCAGTATGTGTTATTAATTGCGTATGCATTTTTTAATAGTACACGTGCGATATTAGCGTGCGGCAATAAATTGAAGAAAATGTAAGGCGCAGAAACAAAACAACGACAAACATGAAAGAAAACACATCGACGTATAATTAACTTCCTCCAGCTAATGCAGCCTGCATAAAATTACTTTTAATTACTCTCAACTTCTTTCATCCTAATTACGCAGCGCATAAAATTTAAATTATGTTATAGCCAGCCATAATCAATAATAGTATTTTTGCTCACTGCGGACTGGACTTAATTGAGTCTTGCGTTAATGTTAATTATGATAATTGCGCAATTCATTGATTAAGTACGTGGATTAAAATGTGATTAATTAGTCGCTTCTAATTTCTAATCAAATCAAGTACGGATTGGACACAGAGATACAGAGGATTCAGCGAGGATTGTGAGGAAATTTGAAAGGATAACAGAGCGGATAGCCGACTGGGAAATAGGAGCCGATGCTGATGCTGACGATGATGATGTAACGGCGCGCAATTCGAGAAGAGGCAATGGCAACGGATGCAGGCAGGCAGGTAGAAGGTCCTCGTGCGTAATAAGAGACCGCCTGATCATTAGTAATCTCGATCTCGTCCTTTCATACCTACATTTCGCGAGCACAAGGGTTCGGGACAGGCGACAGCGAAAGGGCCCTAAGCTCTGCGTCGACTTTACCAACTTGGCTTGTGATTACACGACAAGTAAGAGTCAAGTTATCCTATAATTACTATCGACTAAACAAATGACACACTCCGTATTCCAACAGTATTTCCGGCAAAAGACACTCTTCACACACGCAAACTCATGCAAAAATTGTAACTTTTCGGGGTATGTTATGTTTACATTTCCGCAAGTTTTAGAAAGTTACAAATAGGTGGAGCTACTTTTATTACTAAGTTGTTCTAAGTTGGGAAAGTTCAATTTAGGTGGAGCTACTTATTGTTAGTCATTAATTTATAGTAATGAATATCTTTACAAACAACTATTTTGTATAGGAAAATAATGTCTGTGCATTATTTTTTTAATTTTAAATTGGAAAAGACAGTCATCACACACGCTAATTTATGCGCGAATTGCGAATTTTCTGGTTATGTTTACATTTCAGCAAGTTTTAGTAAGTTACAAATAGGTGGAGCTACTTTTGTTACTAAGTTGGGAAAGTTCAATATAGGTGGAGCTACTTATTGTTAGTCATTAACTTAAAATTTAAAAAAATGGCTGTGAATCATTTTTTGAAATTTTAAAATTTTCGTTAGTGCGAAATAAAATAGAGGCTTTTTAGTGCATCGAAGCACATTCCAGCAATAATTCAGATTCGGATGCATTGAACACACAATAGATTGTCATTACGTCGCTCATGCTATTTGAACCGTTTTCCTCCACCGAAGCTCATCCGTCAGAAACGGCAATATTTATATGCGAACGCTCGCTCCCTGCAACTATAATAGGAACTTGATGCAACTCGTAAAACTAGCGCAAGCGAACAGCATCGTTTTGATGGCTGTTGGGCTAGTTGGGCTGGAAGATTATAATTTCCCATTAGCGTCTGCATTCCGCACTACAATTTTCATTTCTATTATAGTTGTACAACAAAATATACCAAGAGTTTGCCCGATTAAAACTTTTGCCAAACTTTCACAGTTATGTTTAATGTTGCACACGTATTTCACGTATTAACAGGAAGCAAACACTCGTTATATCTGACAATAAAATACTTGAAAATTTGCGCCGAAATAAACAATTCGGGTTTTTCGGTTTTAATAAATTTATGCTTAGGGGATTATTGCTTTTGTTAATAATAAACTTCAATTATTTCCAACGAGATATTATAATAAAATTTCGGAACAAATCGAACAATACAAACAATAGAACAAAATTTACGAACACGTTAATCGTTTTTTGTCTGCTTTTGACAATTTTCAAACGCGTAAAGTATATTCACGATCGATTTACAAAAAATGTGTATAATTAATAGGAAAATCGTGTTTTTTGAACACCCTGTATACTGTTTTATATTGGAATATTGGGGATGATAATAAGAATATAGATGGATTGAACCAAAAGGAAAGCCCGACAATCGACAACATAAAATGCAATTTATTATGTATTTTATGCAGCAACGAATTCATATCCAATAGACACTCAATAATAAATCAATAGAACGAATGCGCGCTTTCCCAAAACCTCGACTAAAACTAACTCGCTCTCGCTCCTGCACATGCACATCAGATTCGTCCTTCTGCGGACGGCAGGACGAGCGATACAGATTGAGCGCCCGATGCGGATGTTGGATGTGCGATAAATCTGGTCGATAATTTATTGCCCGCTTACGATATTTCGACGGCCGCACACATACATACACAAGTATTTTGATACGGCCATAATTCAAACATATTACACGTGTATTACACACATGTACTGAAAATTTCTGGACGTTGTTGCGATATTATAACCGTATAACCAATATGACCGCAGATTTTCATCTATTACTTGTTGTTTTGCACATACTGAGTGTTGTCGCGTAATTAAATTTATCGTGATTTATCATCTTGATAGGAAACTAAAAATTAATATCGAATCACCAAATAATTCAAAGAGTGATTTGCAACAAGATTTTTTCCTGTGATTAAATCACCTTTGGCAACGAGTGAAATCGGGAAATGTAAATGACTGCGCAGCGCACGTGAAACGCTCATTAAAACTAGGTAACCAGCAAAATGAAACAAGAACAATGAACTAATGTGATTTGAATATACCGAAGAGTTCAAAATAGTTGCGAAAATTCTTACGGCGAATTATTTCGTTTATTACATTTGGAACACTTTGTATGTCTGTGCATGCGGTTCATTAAATGTCTATATGAATAGGTTGACTATCAGTAAACTGATTGTGCGGTCGGTTATTAAATCGCGTTCTAATCTCTTCGATCTCTTCACTTCCTTACTAATAATTCCGTTTTGCTCCTGCGCATATGCCTACATAATTTAATACGAATATAAAATCCCTAAACACCAACTATTAGTATCAGATTACAAAATTACACCAAGGAAAATAAATTTCAATAAATTTAAATATAATTAATAAATTGCGCTACTGATTTAATGATGGCGCCACATTTAAACCTTTGAAGTCTAAAAAAACCAAAGTCATGGCATAGACAATATGAAACTCGTTTCGCCCTAAAAAAAGAAGTATAGGCTGA
>JARJDT010026662.1:0-16000 GCA_030264655.1 Leptusa sp. GC000079 | reverse complement strand
ATCTGATTCGAATTCTTCGATCTCCCGTTTGAATTATACATTAAGAGCTGCACGTTTATTGTTGAGAGTGGAATGACTGGTGAGTTGATCGCGCAGTTGGGAAAGCAACCCAGTGGAAAAGCTCAATGTTGATGCGTTGCGTCTCCTTCGTCTGCTGGATGTCAGTCAGCGTGGAAGATTGACGTGAATGGTGAATGCATGCCATTGTATGCATCCGTGCCGTACACAACCGCACATCACATCTCACACAATAATAACAAATCATTTGTGAATGTGTTCGTGTCTGCAATTCGACTGAGTGTTATTCGAAGAACGCTCGCTTATTGCGCGGGCTTTTTGGGAGGGCTTTGTATATGCGACGTCTGATTCCGCACGCTGAGGTGAATTTATCTGAATGCGGCATGGGACTTGACTGACTGATGTCTGTCTGTGCGGAGGAAATTTCAAGGGAACGGGACTTGCATCCAAGCGCATCGCAAATTGTTTAAGTTCAAGCATTAAACAATGACATCTTTCATTCTTCGGTTCGCGCATAATACATGATTATGTGGTACTTTTGTCGAGGCGAAATGTTAAAAATTGGATTTTGATGCGAGTGCCCGACGCAATTGTATGCATTTTAGTGGGAACTTTTTGAAAACGTAAGCTGCGAATGCTTCATATCTCGACTCGATGCGAACGAAATGGGAAAAACGCTTTTCGAACAGCGCAAAAACGAGCTAAAAGCATTCGCTCGCGATAGACAGACAGACGTATGTGCGCTTCGAATATATCTACAGACGTAATATTGTAGATTGTAGATATTTTATAGCTTCGGATATAAAAGTATAAGGAGCGGGTAATAAAGTTTTCATCCACTAGCACTACCAGTGCACAACACCAACTATACACAGTTTGGTGCTGCTTTGCCAATGACTTTCCACATTTCGCATGTTTATATGTTGTCACTTATACTGGCTGTGCCAAATCCATCCCTCGCCAAAAATGTTGGTCCATCCCAGAACACTTTGTTTGCTTTATGCTACGTGCGGAAGCAAGTAAATGCGTCATCACACAATCGGTCGTCGGCTTGGGCCAGACAACAAAAATTCACAATAGGAAAATTGTATAAATTCAAAAGCATGAGGAACAAAGAAATATTGGCCAAGAAGTGAAAAACACAATAAGCTAAACAAGATATAAAAATTTGAATAACTTCATCAGTCAGTATGTTTCCCGAGAGCAGATTTTGCCGGAGAGATAACTTTAATATTGAGTTATCGGGAACATCGTCTTTTGGTTGTTGCAACATTCGTCGAGGTACAATTTTCGTTGCGCAAGAAAGTTATAACGGTGTAACCGGCATTGGTAATATGACAATTCATGCAGTAGGATAGGATGGAGTATTAGAAATATAGATAGAGAATCAGGACGACAACGTACGAACAAGAACCAAGGGGGTGCTTTTCTTATTATTCCCTTTATCGAATTATGCGCGCAAAGATTTCTATCAAAAAAGATGTCTCTCGGGACTGTCGCAAGCGCTGTCTCGTCCTATCTTCGAAATTTAATTTTTCCTTCAAAACAAAAAAATGCAACACTTTAATCTGACAGCCAAGAGAGTTTTTTAATTTGTGTGCTCTTGGGTCATATCAATCTATAGCTGCGGTGGGTTGGATGCGGGTTGAAATTTTAATATTTTAATTTTAATTTTAAAATCATGCCATCATCCAAAAACCCCGACGGCATCTGTCCACAATGTATATGTTCGCTGTACACATATTATAATTATAAGTCCCTCGACAATGCCAGATGTGGCGCCGCGGACTGAAAATTATAATATTTAACAAGCCGAAACCAAAAACGCCGGACACCCATCCCGTATATTACTAAATGTTTAATTTATTATTATGCAAATCGCACGGGAGAGCAATACATCTCTATGGCGTTTTAATTTGCCCACTTGAATCGAAACAATCACAATATGACATCCTGTATATACAGGGCGAAATCTCGATGAAGCTATATTTAGATTTAATTCTCGCAAGTCGCTGGTATACACATATTGTGGATGCATTGACGTCCTAATCGGATTTTCGAATCAGAACCACTGGGAGAATATTATATTAGCACATGTCAATAACAGAGAATAATTCAGATTCAATAAAGTTCAAATGCAAGTACATCACATTGCATTTACATCGTCTGTCTGGTTCTATGGAGTCCTTCTGTTGACTCCTAAATGGGGACGTCTTTTTAAAAGCCTTCTTATTAGATTTCACACATCACATGTGCGTACACAATGCGTAAAGGTATTAGCAAGGGCTAATTTTCTACATGGTGGAATTTTTTATGCATAACATACATACAAATGGGCTTAATGTCCTTCTGAGTAGATGTACAGAAGGCATGTCGAAGTCGAGTGGGCTAGAGTTAAGGAAATCAAAGACGAACTCGGAATTCAATTTAAGTCCCTTCGGAAAGCCACTCCAACAACAACAACAACAACGCGGGACTAACAGGAGCAAGTCCAACAATTCGAATCGTAGAATGCTCAAGATGCAAAGAAGGTCAACGCGACGCTTCTGTAAAGACTAGCGATGAATATTAACTAAACACGTTTCGGGCTTTATTGTTTTGTACAATTGTGGAATTGGCTTGTCCCAAGAAAGGACTATGAGTAAATATGCGTCTGCTAGATTTCGTCACCAAACCGCTACTTTCCGGAGCAGTGATGTTTGCGGAGCAGTTTCGGCTTTTAGTAATATAGTCGGAGGTGTCGTCGAGCGATGTGTAATGACATTGCTGCGGGATCTGTGCGGACGTATCTAAAACAATGATGATGGTTTTGGGACTTAATTAAACTCCTCTGTCTTGTCATGTTTATACAGACGCTTTGTGTCCCGCGACTGCGACTCGTTGAGGTCGAGACGACATCGGTTTATAACTTGTCATTGCCATGCTCAGATTTCTCTATTTCTATTCACTATTGAATCCCGTGTGCGAGAGCGGCAAGTGTTGAAAGCAAGCGTCTTATGAAGATTATTAAGCCAGAAGTAAGAGATTTGTAACAGGAATCGACAAACCGGAATGCGGAAATGTTTGGAATGTAGAAACTTATTACTATCAATTATTTGACTCGAGTCTTGTGCTTGATGCATAAGCTTGTGATATTTATTCAAATTATGATCAGCGTTTCTGCAACCGCGAAATGTAAATGGAATGCTTACAAATTGTAAATTCAGCAGATTTGACTGTGACTCAGATTTTGGGTTCCACATAGACCGAGTGTTCGAAACAAGTCAAGTAAATTGTAAAATTTTTGAGTTTTCCAGTAAATCTAAGGTCTTTGTATAAGTTGTAGGACATAGAACAACAAGGGATCAAGTTTATCCAGCATTGTGTATACAGTCTAAACCGCATTTAATTCCTTCTGCTTTCGGTTGAGTTCAGCTCAGCCGGAGTAGTGATTATGGAAGGCTTCGTCCTTTTGGCTTTCTTAGCGGTATTGCGTAGATTTCTATTCCCGGATGGTAATTAGGTTCTCCGCAAAACCAACTTCCAAACTTGAAAGTCGCTCACACACGTTAAGTCCAAGTTAAAGTTGAAGTTTGGTCGCGACTTGATGTACAGAAAGTGTCGACTACCAAACCGCACATCGTATAGTATGACGGCGACAATAGCAAGCCATGACTTTCTTCAAGTGAAGTTGACTAATAGTACGTGGAAGCATTGTGGCACGAATGAGCATCAAACCCTGCATAAGTTCTTCAATCTTCCATTTTCCATATCAACTGATGCGATGAGAACTTGGGCGCTAGAGTGAATTCGTTCATTGTGTCTAATTATACCTTCTTCGCCACCGCACCCAGCACGAGTCTTGCATTTTGGGATTCCACACCAATGCGCCGTCGCATTCTAATGTAATTTACTTTGGAGTTCGTGTTCATGTTCGTGGCTTGTAGTTTAACACGGCTTTTTGATAATTTTCATCGGCGCATCTAACACCGAGTGTTCACGTAATGTTTCTCTGCACCCTGCACGATTTGTCAATCGTAATTTAGTGGGTTGATGTGTAAGTCGTACCTTCTGCTTTTTGGTTATTCTGGGGGAAACCGATGGGGTCTTTCTTTATCAATTATTCCGCCTCGATTGTATTGTAAGTATAATACGTCTAGCTGGGAGGCCACCGCGTTTCATACCTTCAAGGAAACCCCTAATTTCGGAAACACGTACCAGTTACATGCACATTGAAATAACCACACCGCTATAAAGGTAAGGAAAAGGACCCCAAACCAGACATGCAATAGTAATGAAACGCAATGTTTGAGTGGTAATTCTGGAATTGTATGAGGGAATATTTTATGCAGAAGGCTTACCAGTTGAGGATTGTTTTACTATCGCTGTCACTCGAAATTGCGCGCCACTAAAAGGGGGATGTTTTATTGTGAGATGCTGTCTTGTGTCCTGTGTCCGTTCAGGTTAAATCAATAGAGTTTTGATATTTAATAAGTGAAAATTTAAAACGTGAAATTTGAGATTAGTTTTCGATTTTATTGCTTTCGTTCTATGTGGTTTGGTATGTCCGTTCGGCAATAAGTTTGTAAACGGAAGGAAAAGGCAACGCGAAAAGAAGGTTTAGGAAAAGGAGAAAAAATGTCATGTGCGGATTTATCTGGGTTTCGACCGGCTCGGGTTTGGACACGTCGTAAAGCAAATTGGTTCCAATATCTAAAACTCGGCGAACGTGCCACGGCTTTCGGTGACCGCAGTCCTTCTCTACGTTTCGCCTCGTCCCGTCGAGTTATCGCCCGCACTTTCCTGTCATCCCTTTTCTTAGAAAGTGTACCAGTTACACCCGAGATCGAACTGATGGTTGCTTGTGCGGAGCGAAAGAAATATCGAAAATCGGCCGCAAGCCTTACTTGGAATAACATGTAATTCGCTTCGTCCTTTCTATGTTGCAAAAAGGTTGCTGCGATCTAAAGCGCACGCTGTAAATTTTCACACCCCTTACATTTTATACTTTATGTATTCAATACTCGGAGCTTTTAATATCAATTGAGTTATTGAATGTGAGCAGAAATTCAGACACCCTCTAATAGAGATGGCTGGCATTATTTATAAATCTCTAAATCTACACTTAAATATCGAAAAATACTTTTACCCCAATCTTTGATTCAATTGAACCGAAAAGTAGTCGCACTATGTGTCTTGGAATTCGTTAAAATAATGTACGTGCAATGCACTTATTTCTTACGCACATTTTATTCGAAAGGGTGGCGATGTCATCTTCAGTTACATCCTAATGGCTCTCTCTAGGCTTTGAATCTGAATCCGTGCCCCTTCTTGAATGTCACGACTCGCATATTTCTCCTTGTGATTCATCCCTCAATCCGTGAACACTGAGCACATATCGGCATTCCATTTGCGTAGACCTTTCATAAAAAGTGGTGATCTTTTCAGCTAAATCGGTTTTAATGGATCCGGCTAAATGGGTTCATTTCTACTGTGACACTTTGACACTTAATTAAGAATCTTTCGAAATTTATCTCCGCTGACGATAATGATAGCAGAATCGGCAAAATTTGTTATTTATTGGCCGCTTTCGCGATAAGAATCATGCGACCGCACTGGAAGAACGCTCTTGATTTAAGAGGGTACATGCGTTATCAAGTACGTTGTATATGAACACAACAGCACCCAACTGATAACAAACAATATGTGATGTGGTGTTTATGAGGTGTTGCCACTTTGTTATGTCCTGTACACGTTTAGATAGCGCAAGTTGGCTGTTTATTGAGATCATACAGGATAGCGGATACTTTGGGCATGACCGGGGGGAGTTTATCAAAGGTGATAGATGTGCTATTAATTTATCTTTCGGATATTAGCTCCATGCGGTATCTCTAGCATAACAAAACTGGGAATACGATGGAATTGAATTTGGTTCTGCGCAAATCTCGGAGGGTTTGCTTTAAAATTCGGCCAACTCACGGAATAGGAATCGATTCGCGCGAACTTTAACACTTGCAGTGGCTGTATCGACGGGGATGCTATTATTCAAGTGAAATCAGACGTAAAGTTTTCTGCTTGATTGACTGGTTGAGTGAGTTTATTGGAGGCAGACTCCGAAAAGTCGACCCAATGCCGAAACTGCTAGTGTGGCATATGTGTTGCTCTCCTCGGTGCCAACAAGCACCCTTATTTTTACTATTTTAGTTTAGTTTGCCACTAGGACTAGGTGTTACCAACATATCCTTTCGGCGGTTGTTCCATATTGTTAGCCATTTTCTGCAACACTCGTAAGTTCCTAAGGGATATACCCAACGAGTCGAAACGAATTGAGAAGAAACAGTTGCTATTTGCTATTTGAATTTTGTGCCGTATGGTTTTCTTTATCGCAAACAACCATTCCCTCCAATTCTTAACCTCTAGATGCATATTCACTGTTTTTGTCCTATTTTCTGCCGTGGATGAAGATGCGCTCGTTCACACCTCGATAAATATTTACATACCTATTCTTATATTCGTATTTTTTGTTGGGAAGTTGGGAGGTAAGCATCAGGCTTCAACTTCTTGCATAATGTAGAACATGACAGGCGGTTCAAACCCGCAGACCGAAGTCTTCCTCGTAGACATCACGCACTATCTGAGTCCTGTCGATAGTGTGTTGGGTAATTATTTTTTTATCGCATCGAGTCTTGTCGAATGGAAAGCTTCTCTCCTTGGTTTCACTATATCTGTGGTAAGTGCCGGTGAAGACGACTAGACAGGTGGAAGATAGCGCCGTTTATAGGTATAGTAGTACTTTTCTATGGTGGAGGCGCCTGCAAATATCTTGACGCCCTATCAGTTCAGTAACGACGCGACACTTCCGTATCCCGTCACTTGTCATTCCACCCTGGCTGGATGTTGCTCCGCTACTGCTACTTTTCCACGTCCAAGTGCCACTTCAGACTATATATAACGGGTGTATATATCGACAGAGCAAGAAGAAGCACTTAACGGGGACGACTCCGAAGGCTCATTCTTAATTTACGTGCCCATTACTCATTCCATACTCGTTTCGAATGGTAGCTGCTTGAAATTAATTCGACGGTTTGCGACAATGTCTCATCTCTGTACAATGACGCGAAGCAATTGTTGAGAAATGCTCGCGACAGACGTGCGAAATTGACCAGTTTAGGATGGGATGCTCGTGTGCATATTCCTCATTCGAATCGGATCAGAAACGTAAATGTATTCCTACATCGCCATCATAACAGACGTGCTTATTGCTGCATGTAGCACACATTTTCCAGCGATATGTAACTGCATCGATGATACAATGATCAAATATGCAGCGTGTGAAATTGGTTCATGCTGAATGCATATTTGAAGCATATTCCATGTTCAACATTATCCTATGCAAGCGCAATTCAATAGAAGATTTGCGCAATTGATGCAGAAATTCATTTTTGAACTTTTTAATGTAAGCTTAATATTTCTGTATCTGGTCTGGAGTTGGTTCTTTAAGGGGTGAATTTAAAAGTATCCTAGACAAGGATTCACAACAAGTGTCCACCCATCTAGTTGAAAATGATTTATCGACATGGATCCGAGTATTTCAATAATGGAGTTTTACGTTTGGGTTTGTGGCCACATTGGGGGAAAGAAAAGTCTGCGTCAAGGAAAACACATAAATATAGCCACTCCAAGGGACTCGCTGCAGGCTTTGGGACGAATACATCAGAATATCGACATTTGAGAAAGCTTCTTAAGACATACATGAAAAGATTTATGTTAAAACTTCTCAGGGTGTATTAAGGAAATGTTGATTAGGTAGTGCAAATATGAGTTTGAGCAAGTTGTCTCGACTTTTTCACGAGACCTTTGCTAGTTGCCTAATTGCAAAAGCTTGAATAGGTTCGTTATTAACTATTACTTCTTTGCGATGGTCCCGAGATAGGAAGCAACCAAATGAAGCTTTCAAATGTCCCAAATAGCAACAAGAAAGAAAATCCATTTCTATTTATGTGTATTTCTGTATTTACTTTTATACGCGCCGTTCGCAGAATGCGAAAAGTTTCCTCGACTTTTCCTAAACGAAGATCTGCACTTTGGCGTGGCCTAGTAGCGCACGTTGAAAAATCATACACATAAAAGTCCGTCCATGTCGTAAACGTTACGTCTTAATCAAGGTGCACTTTCGCGATCGTTTCGAATTACGACGCGAGACCAATTGTTGAAGCAATTCTTGCAAGAGTATTATAGCACCAAGGACGAAGAACATGCACGTTGAGCAAACTATGTTCACTGCCACTTCCTCCTAGTGCTTGTAAGTGCCTCTTTGTCCTCATATAACTGTAACAATTTTTAAATTTTATTGCTCACAAGCAATACACGAGCATCAACTGCGCGGGGCGCAATAAAAAACTTTTTAAAAAGTTATTTCGCCCGATTGCCATTTTGTTCCTTCCAATTTCAGCGCGTTCCTCTTTGTAGTTAAACTTTTGCCAATATTGTTTTCGCTCTGGCTTTGCACAATGATGTTCTGTTTACTTAACTTCTACCGCGACTATAACACAAATAATTGCATTTTCGGGACGGGAAGAAAAATAAAAATAAAACTGAAATGCGCTAAGCTGCAGAAATAAACAAGAAATTTTCAGTGGTGAAAGATTTACAGAAATGTACACTTTAGCAGATGTTTTCTTGTAGTATGTGGGTATCATCATATTACAATAACATTTCTCACATAATTTGTTGATGTAATTTTGTAGTGCTGTCTCTGGCAAGCCAAGATCTTTCGTTTTGTTTCAAGGCGTCGTTGAGTTTATGCGTGTGGGAGGAATTAAGTTGAAGTTGATTTATGCGTCTCTTAATAATGCGTCAGTTGGCTTGTTAAACTTATCAAGAAGTTATCTATACTCAGTGTATGTGCTGTATTAATTACAATCCTTGCAGACATAACGAATGCACACCTCCATTTCATATTTAATAAATTATTCCACTGAAACTCGAGTTTTTTCTTCATAATTTTTCGATCGTAATTTGTGCAGTGAGAAATTTCTCGTTTTCGTTTCGCTTTGAATGCATCAGAGAAAATAGCATTGAGTTGAGGCCTCACTCGTTTCGTTTGCAAACGTTTCTGTGTAATGCCATTGCCGGGAAGCATTGAACACATAGAGGAAGTGGAAAAGTATGCTTGAAAGTATTGCGGGTGTGGGGGCGGCGTAAATATTCGGAATGTAAACTTTCAATATATTGACGATCGATAAATGTACTATGTATGAGGAAAACGTGAAAGATGGTTATGGTTGAGAGAAAATGTTGGTGCATACAGGACGTCACCCCCCGCAGACATACTTTTCAGACCCACAAGCACCTGCGAATGACAACACACTGTATATAAGATATTATTGCCAACCCCATCAGCATCAGCATAACCACCAACCCCTCTAAACAAAAGCTTCTTTTCCCATATGTGAGGAGTTGCTCTCTATGAGAAATGGAAAATTTTAATAAAGCAGGAAAAAAAATTCCAAATTTCAAAAAGGACCAAATTGATTTCTGACACTATCCGCAAGCAAGAAACTTTCAAACAAAGACAATGTCTGTGGGGAATAATGCGTCGCGTTCGCTATTATTGAATTTGCAACTTTACTTCTTCCTGGTGCCATCGTCGAATTTGTTTGACGAGTTTAATAAGATTTTTGCGTGATTTTTCTTCCTGGCACTTTTGGGCCATTCAGCGAGCGCATCTTTAACGCATTTAACTTCACAACAGATGCATCCTCGAAGCCTGGAAGATACCTACAGGCATATCCGGGCACTTCCGAATTTAAATCCCTCCAAAATAATTTCCCAGGAGTGAAAAGTGATTATATGATTTCTGTTTCTCCTTCTCGTAATTGTCTATCTGCCATGTACAGGGCGTTTCGAGAAAATTTGAAGTGATCTTTGCACGCATTGAGTATTCTCTTTTGGTAATTTTTAAGGACAACGTTTGGCTTTGGAGGACTCGATGGTCGCGCGTGTTTGTTGCCCTAGTGGCTTGAGCTTGTTGAGGCATAAGCCGATCCTTTGAGATGTGCCTAGACCAAACGGGTAGAAATCCTAGTGCGCGTACACGTTCGTCCGATAAATAATCCTGCGTTTTGGGGGCGCCATGCCGCGTGCCCTCCCATTATTATTATTTACCACCCCTACGGTCGCTTTGATGTTTGTGTGCATTTTCAATACAATTCGACCTAGGCGGCATGCCTACATGTGAGAAAAGCTTGTTTACAACCCAAAAAGGACATGCACGATTTCTGTGATCCTCGCGCGGACCTTGTTAGGGGATGCGGATTTTCAATTCCCTCTACAACGTACGACCTTGCATTTTTATGTAAACAGATTTCTCTCTACTTGAAATTGGCGAAAACGAAATACAATAAATTCTTTCAGGATTCTCTTCGAGAGCTAAGTCTTGTCGTCTCTCGGCACTTGCGGGTTGTTTGTTGCAACTTGCCAACTATAGAATTGATCTACGAGCCAGCACTTAATTATTAGGGTGTAAACAGGGTGCGAGTAATTTGTTAAGAAAGGGCGCCGGACATACGCCGCTGTTTCAGCCGTCGAAAATTAATTTAACCCACTCTAAAGGCCCAGAAAACAACTATGAGTCGACTTGAGGGTAGGAGGTTGGGGTTAAGAATTTCTTATTAGTTTTTAAACTTTATTTCTTCATAGACTTGATGTTTTCTATGCAAGTATATGAACATTAAAGAAAAACTATAATTTCCACCCCTTTCCGTTATAAATATTTTACGCGTTGATATGTAGCAAATTTTCATTTCCCAACCCTTACTGATGAAATGTAGATTTTGTTTTTATTTATGACATTATTTATCGCATTTTTGGGGCACATACATTTGCCGTTAAAGGGGAAATGAGCAAAGGGGTGCAAGAACGGAAAAATAAATTGCAGACTTTTGCTGGACCGCTATGTGGATTGCATGGCGATTGCATGGAGTTGGTAATAAATTTAATTTAAATCCAATTTTGTAATTAGTGTAATTAGTGAGTCCTTGGTGGATGGCCAAATGCGTACTTTTATCCACCCCACCATGGTAGTACCAGCAAAAGTGCTGGTAAATAATTTTCGTTTTGCATAGGAATTTTTAATACTTTTGCGCACTTTAAATTAAATACCCACTTTGCAGTGCGCGTAATTTGTTAGCAAAACATTTTCCACTCTTTGGCGACTCGTTGTTAACGATCCATCAACTTGCTAGCGCCATAGAAATATTTCAATTATGATATCGATGTGCAAGGCGAGATCAATTACGACTCCACTTATCGTCTAACCGTCATCATTCAAAATTATCTCGTTATGATGTCTCTCCTCAACAGTTTAAGATTAATTAATTAACCGGTTCCGGTGTAATTAACCGCAATTTACTAAGATTACATGCCTCATTGAGCCATTCAATCCGTTCTGATGCTGACGTCACCGAAGGACCTATGACTATTTATAGACATTACTAATAACAATAAATATTCTTTGTTAGTGAGAGGAAAATTCAGGTGTGAAAGTTTCATGTATAGTTGAAACAAAAGTGCGCTTGAAGAAATGAAAATGCTTTATTCATATTTATTATTGTTTATATTTATATATCGTAATTTTAGAAAAAAAATCATAAAACTGAATTTATAAACCTTTTGCACTTATTATTTGGTTCAATAGAGCAATCAATGTTCATTTTAAATATTTGCATAACGCAAAACTCGAATTTTCTAGATGAAACCAATTAAAATAAACAAATTGTTGCAAGAAGGCTGCATCTGCATAACGCCGCACTCGCCTCGTGCTTTGCTTTGCATTCTTCCAGTCTGCACCTAACTCGACTTATTTCATTTTTGCGTTGCGCACCTCCAAAAATTCAAATTTTCGGCAAAAAATCTTTATTGATGAAATTTTCGGGGCTTTCTAAATTTGTTAATGACATAGTAGTATTATGTACTTGCTATTTTTAATTCTTTTTGATTTATTTTTGCCTCATGCTGAATTATATGTACTGCAAAAAAACGATAAATCTTGTTAAAAGTTTAGAACATGCGTGTACACCTTGTATGTACCTTTAACACCTTGAATCGTTAATGAGTGAGTTTCACCTGTCGCCCTTGCTGGGTTTATGGCATTTCCCTGCTTGCGATGCCCTTTCACCCTCTTCTCGAAGCACACCAGTCATTGATTCGGTTCGCTTAAATATTTAATCGACAATAAATCGCAGACGTTGTATCTGCCCACATACATAGACGCGAAGATATAGTTGCAGCTTCTCCTGGGGGTGACCGTGACTTCTATTTCCCCAGAGGGTGCAAGAACTAACGCCTCGGTTTGCACGTTTTGACAGTCAGAGAAACGCAGTCTAGCATCAGAGACGCGCATTAAATATTAACGCAACGAATCAATTCGGCCGCTTTTTTGCCACCCTAGACGAAAAGTTCAAATGCAAAGACATCACCTTTATACTTGCAGTAAACTAGAAAGTTTCCTCGGGTCATTGAAGTTATGAGGCATCCGAAGTTATTGTCTCGATTTCTCTTACTGCATATCATCTTGTCTTCCTTGTAGTTTTCTTAGTAGCTAACACTGAAAATTTGACCCCTTAGGCCGTACGTATCTTTCTTTTACTGAGGATGTGAGAAAGCAATCTCGCGGGAATTATTGTAATTTATTATTGTCATGAAATGGTAAAATATTTATCGCCAGTGCGTGTTCGGCGCATTTTTCCCTCTGCTAGATGAGATCGTGGTGCTTCTTTAGCGTTTTCAAAACTGCGTAAAGCTAGATATGAAGGTGGAAAACGTTAGCCATATACAAAATGAAACATTACCTTCGACCTAGAATGGCACCCTTAAAAAAGGGATGCTTTTTAAAATATATATGCGTATTGTATGCATGCCATGCATGTACCAGCGAGATGTAACGCCGCATGTAGCAACGAAGCAGAAAATTTATACATTTGAGGGTAGACGAAGGGTAGCACGGGAAATGTTAGTATTTTATGTGTTCGTAGGTACGCATTGCACAAAACATTCATTTTAATTTTCAAATCTCTGCGTCTGCACACAACATGCACAATTTTTAGGAATAATTGATGAGTTATATGAGTTTGAGACCGATAACTCTTGTTAATGACATTATCTAATTGGAGGTTGTTAGCTTTACAATTTATTTCCGTCCGAAATTGTTTGCAAAAGTTTTTGCTATGTTTGTACACTCTAAGCATATAAGTTTCATAGTGGATTATATTTTCCAATCAACAAGGACGTGTTTTTTCATCCCCTTTGTCTTGCTTTACATTGTGTGTAAAACAGTTGTCATAAATTAATTCCAGTTTAACATCACTTTATGTTATGGTATGCACTTTATACCATTGACGCTTTTTTCCCTTGATGAAAAGTGGTTATTACAAGTATTTTACCTCTGTAATAAAGAATAGGCAAATATTGCTTTGTTCCAACCAAGCATAATAAAACAAGTCAAACTTAAAAAGAGTTATTAAATTTTCACCTGAGAATTTCAATACTCTTTTACTTTGTTATTATAGAATGACACTAATAATGTTTTCTTTCTGTTACAGGTATGCTGCAATTTCTATTTTCGTTTGAGGTGGTAAGAAATAATAATAGAAAACAAATGGGAAAAGTTTTATTCGACCAATTTTTTTAATCGGCTAATTTCCCTAGTCAATTATTAATGCAAATTTCAGATTTCCTGCAATAAAAACGACAATTTTATTTCCTCGTACATTCTTTGTGCTTTTCTTTCATATGATATCAATCCTTAAAATCGTTGTCGTGAGTTGCGACATGTCTACTATAGCAGTTGATTAATTATTAATTACAGAACATTCATAAAAGTAGGTTCTTTATACACTAAAGCGAGTACAACAGAAAAAATAGAACAAACAACCCCAACATGTGTGTATGGTAAATGTATATAACTTTACATGGAAATCATGCAATGTATCGTGTCAGAGAATTTTTTCCAACTCCCAATGGTAGGAAGTTGTTTTTTCCTAAGTATTTTTCTATTATTTAAGCGCAGTGAGCTAAGAGAAAAAACCAACTTGCATACATGCGCAAATATTTACATTCCTTTGTTCGTCAATGTGAGTCTCTTAATTGAATGAATTAATTATGAATCTGTGGGATTTAATTTAAGATTATGAAGTCGAAGCGAGCGCAGAGCGCGTTCAAGTGGAATTGCACAAAATGTATGAAGAAGTTGTGTGTGTCGGAGGTTACGAAATGAGCATATTTAACCCTCGGAGAGTGAGCGAAATCCATTAAAACAAGTTCGGCGCATGAAAATCCCTATTTTCCACGACACTTAGTATGTTTTATCCTTTATCTAAAGTCCCTTAAAATGTGTTCTTGGCCTGGTTTCGTTTCCGGCTCGCGCATAAGCTTCGAAGATCTTTGGTCTCGGAAATACAAAATGTTCGCCGCTTCACTTCGTAGACTTAGTCTTAGTAACTTTAGCTTAGAAGCCATTCGATGAGATTCGACTGTTATAGGTCGAGGATAATAATTTTTAGTTGTCCTTCCGCCATACCATCAGCAATGGCACACTCGACTTGATTCTATTTTATTCTCTTCAACAATCGGATCGCTTCACGTCGATGAAGCGCGCGACTGCTCCAATTTCGTTCATTCAGTTCAGAGAAGTCGAAAATTGAAGAGTTATTTTCGGAACTGCTTGATGGTTAATTAAACAATGCTCCTGTATAATTGAAATTGACAATTCCATTTAGGAGTTGCGATGGAACGCGAAATTTTCATCGATATAATAGATTTTATCCTGATGGTATATACAGGATGTCCGTTTTCATTAATATTCAACCCGTTTCGCTGAAGGAAAACACTCAATGTCGAGCTTTCCATCGATAATTGCTGTCGGCTTAAAATACATTTTCCCGATGACGCGTCCATCCATTCAATATAATAACGTCCTAACAACAAAACATTACAATGCAACAACCGACCACAGTTGCATCGCAATAGAAATTTATTTTTGATTTGTATAGACCATTTTCCCTCAACCTCAATACCTAATAGTATTGGTTGAATGTTGACTGTAACCGGAAAATTCATTTTTTGTTGATGACACTCCATTTGAAAGTAAAATTTGAAAAGCGGGAAAATTTATTTAAAATTTGATAGATTTACCTAATGAAACATTTAACTCTAGGTTTTTCTTGGGAATTTTCCTCGTAATGTTTGACTAGTGGGTATGCAAAATAAGTTAGAATTGTTCGTTCTCTTCGCGTCGCTGTTCTCCAAGAATCGAATTTAAAAGTCTCGTTGTAAAAAGCAAGCGACTCGTCTTTCTTCTTTGACTGCTTGACTCTGTAAATTTAAAGATCGATGTGGTTGGTGCCTTGTGTGTCTGATGTCTTTGCTGTGTTAAAAGTATGCACGCAGCACAGGCACAGCTCGTTTATTTAAAATGCGGTTATTACGCGACTGCTTGAGGTTTTTATCCATTTCCTTTCATATTGCTAATACCACACACCGAGTCGTACAAAAAGAGGTTTGAAACCCACAAAGGAAACTATTAAGATTGCATTTTTTCGCTTAGTGTTTGCTAACAAAAGTAAACCATGTAATCTTATTTCGCACAACGCGTTTGAAGTCGCCATTTTTCCAATTTTACTGATTACGCGTATACCTTCGTCTTCGCTATGTCTCAAATAGGGAGGGAAAAGAGAGAATTATTTAAAGCTGGCACTAACTATATCTATTTTTCTTTATAGATATTCTTTTCTTCCCCGGAACAACCTTAAATTAAGTCGTATTTTGCTTGCTTCCCTTGATTAAGAGGGGAGAATAAGGTGCACCGAAATGGAATCAGAGATTTTTCAAGATCTAAATAGGCGTTAAATCAATGGTGCCAGTTTCAAGTTACTGATATTGCTCGAACATGTGCGTATCTTTTATAGCATTTAAAGAGATGCATTTAGACCAGATGTTGCCTTAC
>JARJDT010026658.1:0-13897 GCA_030264655.1 Leptusa sp. GC000079 | reverse complement strand
CGCGTATTAAACGGCGCTCACGCGCGCGCACGCCGCGTTATTTTAATTAGTTAATTAGCGCGCGGATCAAAAACGCCAGCAACAAATCTTAATATATTCCCGGTATAAGCAATCGATACAAAGTGTTCGAAACAGCACGGCTCATATACGAAAACAACCCCTCACGACAACGAACGACGACAACTTAATATCAGCGCGGGTATAATGCGATGGAATGTTTGTTGTGTCTGTTGATGGGTGCATATTATGCATACATATGTATAACACAACCCGGACGGGCAAGTGCTAATGCCCTATTGTATTGCAAATTCCGCATGTTAATTCCACATTCATTCATCGAGCGCCGCCGCTCGCATAAAGCGCCATAGCGCGCCGAAGAGTGCGCTCGCTCTTTACAACCAACCACCTTTTACTACGTGCACTCGCACCTTCATCGCCAAGCCAACATCTAACCACCAAGGTGGTTAACTTTTCAAAGCGCGCAAAGTGCCCCGCTCAACAGGTGAATATTACAATATATTAAATTATTCCCCGCCACTGGTAAACGCAATCTTTGACAGATGTCAAAAGTGACACTTGAAATTATAACCTAACCTAAAACAAAACTATTATGATAACCATAGATGATAACAGATAAACTTGAATCGTGGAAGATTTTTCCGTTTTTCGTGTAGTGCTCCAGGTTTTGGTCCTTCGTGGATCGTGGATTGTGTGTTATGTGCTCAGTCGCTGTGCATGTTGCTTAGCTACCGTCCGTCGTGCCGGCAGTGGCAATGTTGTGTGTGTGGATACAATCGTGTAAACACTTCCCCGCCGCGTTCGCAAAGTGGGGGCCGTCGGTGCTGCAGGCCGCAGGAATCCGGCCACTGGTGCACAGAGTAGCCGATGACGTCATCGGCGTTGCCTGCGAGCGCGGCGTAACCAATGGCGCGCGCACTGCGCGCAAGAGGGGGATGCCCAGCAGCGAGCGCCTCGGTGGTGGGAGCAAAGCTATCCGCTATCGAGAGAGCCTGACCTGGCTGGCTCCTCGGCTCCGGCCACCGATGTCGGTTCTTGCTAGTACATTCAGAGACGTCGTGCGTGCAAGAGATATGCATAACGCATGAGAGAGCGGCCGTGTGTTGTTTTTAGTATCTAGTTACATTCCGCCACACTAATAGCGAAATACTTAGCGGCAGCGGCGGTGGCCCAAGACAAGTGTGTGCTTCAGAGTGCGCCAAACGAATCTCAAGTTTGCCGTCGGTTGCCCGACGCGCTTGTCGCTTGTGATCGGGGGTGTTTTAATCAGCTGCAAAGATTAGTTGCGCCCTGCTAGGGGGCCCTATGGCGGCGACCACGTACCTGCCGGCAAGCAGTGCGATAACAGCGTCCGACCTCGACGGCGGTGTCATGAATATCGTCGGCGGTTATCACACGAGCGCCTCGCCGCGATCCGCCGCGGACGCCAGCGAAATGAAGTACTTACCGCACCACCATCAGCACCATCATCATCAGATGGCGAGCTCGCCGTCGCCGAGCGGCCACGCTGCCGTCTCGCTCTCGGCGGGCAACCCCTGGGTGAGTTTGCAACCCGGCGCGGACCCGTGGGCGGCATCCATGGCGGGCATGCACCATGCGCACCATCACCATCCGCACCAGGATGTGAAGCCATTGAGTCAGCAAGCGGATATGATCCAGCACCATCGACAGCAGCAGCAGCAAAGTATGGGCTCGCCGCATACATGGCACGCGCCCGTCTCTTCGGCGCATTACAATCCCGGCGGCGCGGGCTCACCGCTGCAGCAATACCACGCGGCGATGAATGGCATGTTGGCACACCATCAGGGCGCGCCGCAATTGCACCATCCGCTGCACAGAGATATGCAAAGTCCGCACCATCCGCAGCATTCCGATCGCGATGTCGTCAGCGGCGGCGAAGACGAAACGCCCACGAGCGACGATCTCGAAGCGTTCGCCAAGCAATTCAAGCAGCGACGAATCAAGCTCGGCTTCACGCAAGCGGACGTCGGCCTGGCGTTAGGCACCCTCTACGGTAATGTGTTCTCGCAGACGACGATCTGTCGATTCGAAGCGCTGCAACTTAGTTTTAAGAATATGTGCAAGCTGAAGCCGCTGCTGCAGAAATGGCTCGAGGAGGCCGACTCGACGACGGGCTCGCCGACTTCCATCGATAAGATTGCGGCGCAGGGCCGGAAGCGGAAAAAGCGCACTAGCATAGAAGTGTCCGTCAAAGGTGCGCTCGAACAGCATTTTCACAAGCAGCCCAAACCCTCGGCGCAGGAGATAACTTCGCTTGCGGACAGCCTGCAGCTGGAGAAGGAAGTCGTGCGGGTTTGGTTCTGCAATCGGCGGCAAAAGGAAAAACGCATGACGCCCCCGAATACGCTCGGGGGCGATATGATGGACGGGATGCCACCTGGTGGACACATGCATCCCGGCTATGGGCACCATCCGGATATGCACGGATCGCCGATGGGTCAGCACTCACATTCGCACAGTCCACCCATGCTATCTCCGCAGGGTATGGGCCACCAGTTGACGGCCCACTAGCATCCAGCCCATTGGGCCTCCTTACTCCACCACAGCGATAACGGCTAGCAGATGAGGGCGATCTCCGATGGGTTGCATCACTAGCAGCGCAACCCGTTGTTGAAATCGCCCTCCATCCTTGTTAACGAGTGACCACGATGAACGTATTAACCGTCGGAACTTTACTTGGTGTACAATGTGCAAATTTCGAAACTACCTCAGCGCAAGGATGCGATTAGCCCAGGAGGACCCAGTGTACTTTTTTAACAGACTGTGTGTGTTGCAAAACTTTGACGAAACGCGCTCGCGACGAGTGCCCAGTGTACCTTAAAACTTTGTAAATTTTGTAAATATCATAATTATTATTTGACACTATATGATGGACATTTGATGGTACCATACTTTTATTGATAGTAAAACACACATCTACGAGAGTGATAATTAAAATAAAGTTCAAGACTTTAACCACCCACAAAGGACGACGCAACTGATTTAAAAGATGGTAAACTCTATACGATTACTAATAATTTAAAAGAATGGACACCGGACGACGACGACCAGGAAGAATTGTTCAATGATGAGCGGACAACATCTGCACACCACTGCGCATTACAAATTTTTGCCGCCTCACGAGTTAAATTTTAGCAATTTACCTATCTTTAATTGTACGTATAACTTAATCGTAAAAATTGCAACAGAATTGTCAACATTTTCCAAATTCTCAGCGCATTTCATTTGGTTCGAAAAACGCAGGCAATTTCTTTACAATTGTTTCTCTATAGAGTCGTATTTAGATATTATTTGCAATACCAAATAATGACAAGCAAAATGATATTATTGTTATAAAACATGTGGTTTTTGTGTTGTGTACATTTATTTACGAAATGAAATTAAACTTTTCTATTATAAAGCAACTTATACGTATTTTAGTTAAACATTTTTTATATTTGTTCGTTTTTTTTTGGCGCGCGAAATTATTGCAAGACCGTACTGATGAGGAAATTGTCGTCATTGAATAATTGCTTCAGAGCAGCTCTAAACACACGGCGAAACTATGTGAAAACAAACTATGATGATTGATGAATATGTGTATATATTTATTATTATATTAATATTAATTATATATCGTTGTACGGTGTGACAAAAAAATTAAATCGAAAATGTTTTTAAAATAACCACAAAATCCAGTCGACTCTTATTTCTCTTCATGTAGACTTAAGTCAACATTATTAGTGACAAAGTGCGTTAATCGACGGCAATGACAGACAAACTGAAAAACACCTGCGAAATAACAAATTGCGAATGATATCTTGTTTCTTGTTTATTAATCTTCAAATTACCGTAAAGAGCATTTTACACCTGTCGGTCATTTTCCGGTAATTACTTTTTTCTTCGCCTATAAAACGACACAAGAAGTGAATTTGAAGTTAAATTGTTAAATTCGTGCGTGAATGAAGATGTTACAGCATCAACGCGCTTGAATGAAACTAGTGAATGAATTTTAAGACTTTTTAACGATCAAATTAGCGTAATTAAAGATAATTTATTTCCATCATCTTCATTCACGACAACGATCGTTTTTGATTCATGCGTTTTTAAACTTTTCATATTTCTAATTGGAAAATTTCCTTGCAATTTTTTTTTCTTGCCCTAGAAATGTTGATATACAGTGTGTTTAGTATAAGAGTGCGCGTTTTAAAATCTCTTGCAGTCATTTTGTCCGCTTATGTACATTATACTTGTATGATATCAAAAGTTGCTTCGTGTTGTTGCATCGAAGAACGGGCAGTCTTTTCGGTCATGGAACCGACACCGCGGCACAGCCGAAGAATCCTCCTGTCACATATTTCACCGTTATTTATATCGTCAAGAAGCGCGCGGCCGAAAATGCCTTCTTCACCAAAGCGAGCGCCCACGTTCGCTGGCTTCATTTCATTATAGTGCGCACAGACACACTCGATACTTGTGTTGGTTACTAAAAAGCGTATATGTATAAAGAGCGACGACGAAATTTTCAAAAGTGGCCATAGATGAAAAAATATTCTCGTGTGTATAGAATAGGCGAATAGCTGATGGTCCACCACGAAAATATCATAAATAAGGTAGAAATGAGCATGAGCCGCCCTCGACTTGAAATAACCAACAAAACTTGCTTAATTAAAATCGTAAATTGTTTTCAGTTTTCACATTTTGTTTTTAATGTTGACAAATTTATGATTTTTAGTACCTGAAATATTTCTTCAATTTACAATTTCAACTAAATTTTATTTTTCTCCTGTTGATGAAGTAATTTTTCGATGATGGTTTTTGGAGGTCGAAAAAAATGTTGGAAATATTTCTATGGCAATAAAACAAAAACGGAATGAAAATAAACTATTAAAACGCGCTTCTTTCTCGGAAGGTCAACATAGTTTTGCAACACGAAACAGACAATGCGCTTGCTTTATTTCTACCAAAAATAAAACACCAGCAGAAATAGAAGGTGAAATAACGTGAAAAAACGAAAAACGTAGGTGTTTCTCATCATACTATATTCTTCAAGAATCAACAATGACGTTTTGTTTCGGGAACATTTAGGCATTTATTGGCTTGTCTAAAAGATGTTCGTTGATTGCATATACGATTTCAAAGCTCTGAGACTAATTGAATGCGATTGTGTGGCAAGAGCTGTTTAAACTTTACATATAAATAAAACAAACACCTTCTCCTTAAATTAAATGCTACTTAAACTGAAAACGCACAATTCAAATAACAAATAAGTAACGTGAGACTGCGCAGCAATTGTACTTGTTGTTCTATTATTAAAAGTACAAATGTGATCTTCAAGTCTGAAATTCTTCAATTGTTTCCGTCGATTGCTACAAAAGGTAAGTAAGTACAATTTTCTATTATCAATAAGTTGTATGTAGGTAGCCAATAAGCAGCATTTTTCAAATTTTTAACACGAAGCGTCCCTCATAATATAGTGTGCTAACATTGACACTTTGTCTATACTACAACTATGTCTGTATAATAATAATAATTGAAAGAAATATGAAATTATTTTTGCTTCGTTACACATCATATCTACCCGTACGTTTTCTGCGGGTGAAATCGAATAAGGGCCTTTATTTCTCTTTTTTCTTTTAATCTATCTATACTTTTATGTTACAACACTACAACTAGGTCTACAATAAAGTTGTGATCTAATCACAAGCTAATCTAATCGCTCTCATTTCTTTCGTTTCATTCTTTACACACACTTCACACGACATGCTAGATTAGTGCGACTGCGACATTTATTATTGGGGCCTTGATTCGTCAATTTCAACTTGTAAAACGTATAAAAAAGAGTCGAAAGAAATAAGGGTACACTGTTACAGTTCTAGTTTCATAATACAAAAATATAAATGCTCGAATTAAGCAATAATCTTTCAATCACGAATGTGTGATGCTTGTGGTGGACAATTGACAATGAGCGAATTAAATCAGTGATGCAGTTTTACAAATGCACGTCGCGATGCAACAATCGTTTTCCTTATTTATTCGCTATTGGAATTTTATAATGAGTCATAGTTGGCATCGTTGGCAGCAATTTTGCACGACGCAAAAAGCGTCCAACGCAGATAAATCGCCGCTGTCGCAACAAGCGGCGCCATCTCGAGTCGCTAATTACTTGCGCGAATTATATTTTATTAATTAGATTGCAGTTATTTAATTGCACCATAAGCAGTCAGCCAAGCGTAAATTGGCAGGAACAATTCAAATCGGGCGCATAAAACACGCATTTGACCTACGTCGACGGCGGACGTTAAACATTTTACACTTTTTCCATCATCCGAGTCGTAAAGAATTGTTGACACCATCTATACGTACACTCATTACTTATGCTAGAGCTAGTATGTTCGACGTTCAAATTGGAATATTTCAACTTAAACACACCGCTTGGCGTGTATTTGAAATATTCGATATAATATGCGATTTTATTGTGTCTCACTTATAGATTTAATTGGCACTTAAATATTTTAACATAAGTCATTCACCAGGCCAGCAAACAGCAACATGAAAAATGTATAGTTTTCTTTAATACTCGCTAGTTTTAGCGTGCGTTTGTTTTCATTACACATTATTCACTTTTATAAATATGTAGCGCGTTTGAATTCGCATATACGAAATGGAAATTCTTGGGCTAATTGAACTTGAGCTAATGGAAATCGAAAAAGGCCTTCCAGCGACACAACGAAAACTAAGAGTAATCATAGTAATGGTTCGCGTCTGCGAAATGGCACACACGCAAAATTCTATTTATTGTTATGCAGAATTCACTTGCAATTTTGTGATTGACGCGTGACAACTTAAATGCGATGCGTTTTTCGGCAATTAACATGCCGAAATTCCCAGACGCAACAATTGCTACTGCAAATCGACATCAATTGGCGCGTTCAAATCTTATTCGAATTTGTTGCCTGAAGGTGCAAATATTTTGAATATGAAATTAGCAATTATTGGAAATGTGCTTCAAAGTTGCAAAGCAAAATTTCAAATTTGCGCTGTCAGCAAACAACTTTAATCAGCATAAAATGTATAATTAAATCATAATTAATAAAACGCTCACGTTAATTAATTAATTAATTTAGACCCTGACTGACTGACTGACTGCGACGCGTAACTTTGACTACTTCTCACTGATTGGTTAAAAATAGTTGAAAATAACTGAGAAAAGTTTGCGTTAATGTTATTGTTATTGAGTATGGTGTGAAGAGCACGCAGCAGAACCAAATCAGCAAAGAAAATGCGATTACAAGCGCGTATATTAAGTAATAGCTGGTTGATACGTGCGAGTGTGCGTGCATGCATTAATAACGATCTTCGAGTAACTGGTTAATTAAGACTCGCCTCTCTAACTACGAGCGAGAATCGCGAAAAATTGCAATTATAATTAATACGTTTGAATATGTAATAGATATGTTTATCCCTAATTATTTATTCCAATCTTTTGCTATACTTGGCGCAGATTCGCAACGGTTTTCCACATTTGCGCTATCTGAATCTACTGAATGTTTTCCTCGCCAACAAAGTTAAAGTTGTGCCTCACCTCGACGACTTCGAGAGCCTCGCTCGCGATTAGCTTCGACTTCTTCATTGATGTTGTCTCGGCTCCTGCATTTCCATGTTACGCATATCTTAAGTTTAAGTTACTTACTTATATTCTACACTTATCAATTCCGGCCATCGCGCCATCGAGAGACGAAGATACGGGCGAAGAAGACGCTAAGTGGACTTCCATTTGTCCATCAAAAAAACCCTACGGTTGCTGACGCACTGAATGAACGACGCGTCGAACAATGAACACATTGCTGATGCTTCTTAACTTTTTGAGATTTTCCAATTGAGATAAAAAGACGCTTTGATTGTCGTATTCATATGCATATTGCTCTGCCAACATAACCTCACATGTCAATCTGTTGTGTTATCTGTTGCTATGGTAATTCAGTTGTTGCCTAGCAACGGTCAAACAATCAACAACTAACAGCGCCACTCGGCGTCCATTGATACTATTTCGTTTTTATTTCTATTTTTATTTGTTTCCTTTTATGCAAAGTGTTTGCAAAGCACACGTGTCGATTTAAAATATTAACTTTATTCTAAAAAAACGTCTGAAAAACGCATTCTTAACAAAATTACTTCAAAAATATTAACTTAATTCTAAAAATACGACAATAAACGACTAGCAGCGCCACTCGCCGTCCATTGATACTATTTTGTTTTAAATAAAAATTTTCTATAAAGTGTTTGGAAAGAACAGAGATGCATGCGACGTTTTGATTGTCGTCTTTATAAGAATAGTGCCAAAATAATCTTACTTGTCTGGTATCTATTGCCATGGAAATGCGGTAGTTGCCTAGCACCGATCAATCAATTAACAACTAACAGCGCCACTGGGCGTCTATTGGAACTATTTAATTTCTAATTTTTACTTGTTTTCATTTATACAAGGTGTTTGCAAAGAACAGTGGTGTGTATGCGGTGTGTTTGAATTATGGTAATTTCCAACGCTTGCTTTGCTTTGATGGAAAGTGTGTGCATGTGAGTCGAGAGTCGTGTTCGGTTTATGTTTGAATGGCGTGAACCAAGCCAACGGGACACACAACAGCCACAGCGCGCAATTCTATTCTGTGTGCTACGTATTATTATTAGAAGCCATGTCGGCGATAAGTTTGGTGAAAATGGCCGTCGGTGTCGCGGACCGTGAAATGCTACGGCCGCTCGCTTCGCTTCCAGCGCAGTATACTTACTTTCAACAAGGCAACAAGCAACAAGCAACTTTCATGGAAACACTCAACTACGAGCAACAAGAGGAAAAATGAGCACCACACCGACCTAACCTCAAATATGATCTATTGACATATGACATTTGTTGTCTTCGCGTTCGCTCGCCGAGACAAAAAGAACCAGTAGCATTGGTAGCTCGAGTTTATGTCATGTTCGCTTAGATTATAGATTATTGGCATTGTGTATAAAGAGGAGCAAGTAGCTCGCTGTGGCGATCGCAGCCATAGATACAACGTGATTGGGAAACAATAAAGAATTGAATTGAATATTGAGTGAGAGCACGACCAATGCACCAGGTAAGTAAGGTAAAGAAGAAGACAATAAAAAAAAAACTATGCCGAGTGCAGTAGCCACGGAACGGATGCGCGGTGATACTCTTTCATTCTTTTATCATCGTATATATTCTCTTGGTGCTTCGCTTGCTTGGCCTGACAATAGAGTTATAGCAGTAGCGCGAGCAACTGCACTACAGGCCACAAGCAGGTCGTGAAGAGATGTTGAACACAATGCGGTAGCCGATGGCGGCTATCGCCGACTCGCATCACATCCTGAACCTGAACCTGATGGCCACTCACTGCACTTGAAGCAGCCACTGGGCCGAGATCTCCACTTTGCTTGCAGGCCAGGACCACGCACAAGTCGAAGCCGAAGGATCTCTTGCAGTTGTGTTCATATCTCGCCTATATCTAACTAACTATTGATAGAGAACTCGAGTCTCGGGCGCAGTTTCAAGTCTGCGCGCTTATTAAATGAGTAAATTGTTTGCAGGTACAAATCGATATTTGGAGTCTTTGCTTGCGTGCCGCATTCGAACGATTCGCCATTAGTTATAAACATTACACGGTCAAATGAATAATGTGCAGGTTACGTGCCTCAAAACGCCTACCAGAAATGCGCGCGCGTTTTTTTTTTGTTCCCTCGTTCGCTATTGTGCGCTACTCGCTTTTTTACGTCTTTTTGTTTCTTATTGTTGTTACTATTTGCTTCGCGTTTTGTTTTCTGCCAACTTTTATATGGCAGCGAGCAACAATGACGCCGCGGCGAAAAGTTGTCGCCCGCTTACAGTTTTGCTTGTGATTTTATTTTTATTTAACGATTTTCCGTGTCGTCTTAATGCGTTCTCCCATCGTCTCTCCGCATGCAATGTGTATGAAAAGAAGTGAATGGCGCGGATCGTGCGCTCGTGTACTGGTTACGCATGAATCGAGCAAGGAATTTACAGGATTTATTTATTCGACGGCGACGTTTCTTCGAATGCGCAATTTTCCACGAAAATCACTCGCAACTTATAGTTGCTAGTTTATAGGTTAGGTTGAGTTAATTTGCGCAGAAAACTGACTCTTATAACTTTTATTTATACTAAATATCAGCTTAGGGAGTAATTCATCAATGAATTTCGTGTTTGTTGTGAGTATTATAGTAAGATTTTGATCTTGCATTTATTAATAAATTATTGAATCATAAAGAAATACAAATTTATTTAAATTAGTTGCTCGCGCACATAATTACACGATGACTTGAGCATTTCAATTAAGTTTTACGGGTGTTTAATTTATTGTAAAAGTGGACCATGAACATGAAATATCTTCATTTTCTAATCCGCATAGCGCGAGTGCGTTTTTATTGTCTGGTGCATTTCGTGATAACTTTTAATCACTTTCACTGAATAATTGAATGCTGATTTGATTTAAGTCATATTTTCACTTTTAATGAATAATTTTATGAATAATGCATCTAATTTAATATTAATAATTAAATTGGTCGTGTGCTCGGCACTAGTGTCCACACAAAATGACTGATTGCTATTGGATTCACAAAAATATCGGTTTGGAAGTTCCGATTTCAACTATTTATACAATATATGCAGATCAATTTCGTATAAATTTTTATGGTTTTAGGTTAGGTCCTGAAATATTTTACACACAAATTATTGATTTTTTCTCAAATTTGGTCCAAATTTGGTTGATAGATGGCACTTTAGTCTGAATTACCAAAGCGACATCTGTCCACACTACTGCATACTTCTATAACATTATTAAATTGCACTAAACATAATCAACATTTGAATCAGTTTAAACGTGTAGGATAAAAAACATTTATTTACCTACATGTAAAATAAAAAAAAGTTTCTCAAAGTTGAGATTTTATAACATTTGTGTAAATGTTTACGGTTTACGGGAAGTTTAATAATTAGCTTGAATGATTTTCCTACAACTATTAAGAACTCAGTCTCGTTAAGCACCTTCCGGCCTTTATGAAGTGCATCAGGTTGTGACGCCGACGTCGCCATATTTACTCAACTCAACGCCAAGACTGCAAGTTATAACCTATAACGAAGAACAAGGTCAATTTACGCCATCTTACTCCACTTCTATATTTTTTTAACACATGATAACAAATTTCAATAAAAATGTGGCAATACCTAAGCTTTAATTAAAATTAAGTAAGTGTATTTTTATGCTCGACTGATGACAATTGCGAAATGTTACACTTGCTGAGATTAAGATGGATTGTCGGCATGTTTCGTTAACGCAAGTGTCACCTGAATTATTTTTCTATCTCGCGTGTGTGTGTTTTTTTATTACATAAATAGCCATCTGAGGCTATCGACATCTAAGCGACTTAAGTCGTTAACTAGCCAACTATTGCGCAGTTTTATAACATTCAAGTTGGATGCGGCTGTTGGGAAGTTGGGCCAAACGTGTTCTTACTTAAGACTTCTTAAGCTGATGGTCAATTAAGAGCGCGTTGGTTGTGTCGCCACGCTAGCAAAAGTGTTAATTTATACCGCGGCGAAAAATTATAATTAAAAATATGCAAATCATGATGATGTGAGAGGTTATGTGTGATAATCATATTTTGCGCCTTTGTTTCTTATCACTTTTCTTATCGTTATCAAAAAAAGACCTATTGCTGTTGGAAAAACTTATGGAAAATTACAATCATATTGACAATTTTGAATAATATTTTCATCAATATTCAAGGATTTTCAAATTTCGTTATAATATAAACCAAACTAGAACTAAATCGATAAGCACTTATGTCAATAACATTTTTTGGGGGAAAAACGAATTTTAATTTTTTTAAATTATTTAAGTATGGAAATTAGGACAAAACCTAATATTTGGCACGTGCCTTCTTCGCTAAATGACGTCTTCATCGAATAAACAATTTTATTTCGCAATGTGACAGCATATTAAGCGATATTTTAATTATTTAATAATCTGTAAATGAGTTGTTAGACATCAACATTTCGTGATTTTACGACTTGAGACATTAGCATAACATTCATAACGTATTGTATATACATAGAATGCCTAAAAGTTTTAAATTATTGCATTAATTAAACAATTAAACATTAAAATTTTATTACTTTGTGTGTATAACTTCATGTAGGTGAAAACATTCTGAACATATTTCTTTAATTATGAACTGCAATTTGCAATAATAGTCAAAAACGAACAATTCGAACAAGTGTTTTGTTTTACGATATTGATAACGCATTCGACGTTGGTGTAAATTATTCCTACATGAATAGCATACACGAATGTGAATGTAAAATGTAATAATTGTATATTTGCAAGGCAGTCTATATCAATCCGCCCATATAATATCAAACATATGATTTAATTAATCGATCAATCATATCGCGCACGGCAATAATTGCGGTGTCATGGCAACCACATCAAGCATACAGAATAAAATACACCGTGTTTCAAAAATAATGACTGGATTTGGAGACACAAATTTAGTCTTTGCCAGATTTACCTAAGATTCATCAATATACTTTGATATAAATAATAATTAAATAGTGTATTTAGAATAATATAATAATGAAATATTTAAAGTCCATTCACGATCTATTTCTAGTGAACTATCGTGTGGTGAAATTGAAGAGTTCCGTTTTATTTCTGTTTGTTTTAATTAAAATTTTATTAGCGTTGAGTTTTTACATATTTTATAATAAGTATTTCAAGTCAAGTGCAGTTTTATTATTATTATTCAAAAATATATAAATTATGATTATTAACCGCAAAAATTATACTCACAAAGAGATTAGGATATTAATAGCGAGTCGTGAGAGTGCTAATTAATAATACACAATAAATAACCTCACTTTTCCTTTTTCCTATTCTTGGTGCGATTGGAAGACAGCAAAATGGACGGCGCGCGTCTTAATGATTGCATTGCGTTTTTATTCAACGCCTAATGATAATAACGATAAGAAACACATCGTGTGATGTTTTCTTTTGTTTTTATTATTTATTTACACTTGCATGCAATGCGCCGTACGGCTGTACGGTTGGTCACTTTTCGGGCTCTGCTAATGGCTTTCCACATAAGGTCGTTGCGTTTTGCGCGATGCTCGATGCATTAGTTGCTGTTGTTGTAAGTATATTTTCATTTATTTCATGTTGCTGCTTTCGTGCACGTCACACAAGAATAACTCTATTATTTTCATTTATCAAGGATCTAAATAAGCGTGGAGGACATACTGGCACAGGCATAGCCACTTTACTAATTGCCCTTCTTTCCATAACACAACACTAGTATATCGCATCCAATGAGAATTAAGGAATTATAACCTCAAACTTGCAAGTTGAAACGAAGACAACATTTTCATAATAAATTGTCTAGGTTCAGACTTGACTCGAAGAACAGAAGAAGTGAAGAACAAATCATAATATTGATGAATGAATATACTCATAAAGTTACGCAATGGTGAAATAAAATTTATGAATGATTGAAACGCGCAGGTAAGCAGCAAGTCAATGATTACTCAGATTCATCATCATGCTCAGACATTATTGAATTGCTTGGTGAGATTTGTGCGTGTCCGTTTTTGATGGACAGCTGGCCGTCGCTTTTGATTAATTAAAACGACGTGCATTAGCATAAAACTATAATCAATCGGAAGCAAACTGCTTTTTCAAAACATATTCAAATTTCAGAGATGTTGATGAGATATTAATAAAACAAACAAATTACTACACACAAATCTAAGCATACATTTTTTGAGTTTTATTTCTCTTATGCGGTTTTATGATTTAAACTC
>JARJDT010026622.1:0-15974 GCA_030264655.1 Leptusa sp. GC000079 | reverse complement strand
GACTTGATTAATTGAATGTTAATCAGTTTTGACTTTTTGCGAACACGATTTCTTAATTGCTTTTATTTGAAAAGTACACCGCTTGATGCACGAACGCACATTAAATAGGCGGCTGCGGTGGGCGTCTTTTCTTAGTTTTTTCGATTGTAATGAGTTGTTTATCTCTTCTTCCGTTACCATTTTCAGAAATTTTGAGGAACTTGGACGATTATTGCAACAATTGAAACAAAGTTTGTTTATTTGATTTCAAATGACATTTCAACTAACGCAATTTAATGTTCAGTTCGATTTTACGCTAATTTGGTCGAAATTTATCCCTGCAATCAACAACTGATAGGTTTTGGAGTTATTTTCAAAATAAAACAAGAATTTGGGCGAAGCTTTTCAAAAATAAACGTAAAATTTCAAAGAAAATTAACTTTTAAACACTACTTGTTCATTAAGTTGCCTAAGCAACAGGCGCAATTTTGATAAAATAAAAAATATTAAATTAATGCATGAAAATACTCAATTTACGACTGAGAAGGGATAAAAGCTGGACTAAAAGTTTTAAATTTCATGTTTTCACTAATCCAATACTAAAATATGTTTATTTTTATTTTTTATAAATACAATAATAAAGTCACAAAAGTGAAAACACACATACAATTGTTTATTTCTTTGTCAATAACTAATAAAATCGTAATATTAACTTGTTGCGTATTTTCTTAAAAGATAAAAAAAGGTTTATTTAGTGGATTTGCGTGGGCAAACATGTTCGTGACTTAAGCGACAAACCTTCTTAAAGTTATTAGCAAACTGTCTGCTAACATTCTTAGTAAGATTATGCCCCAAATCAAAAGGATCTTGCACGAACATGAAGCAAGTAGCGCGAAACTGCGCATCCGGATCAGTAGCAACCTTCCTCTTATAAGTATGCATTTCAGCTGGCAAGCCTTCGCCTTTATTAGCGAAAAGTTTGACCGAAAACGTTCGGCCAAGCAGCGGACATGCAACATTTTCATTGAACTCGAAAACATTCCCGTAATAATTGAAAAAACCGACAACGACATCCGCGACTGACTGCGCTTTCTTACATTCCTTATGTAAGCCATCAGCATCAAGATCATCATAGTTGACAGTCTCCCACCCATTGATCGGAACTATATCTTCAAGTGTCGAAAATTCGCGCAATTTGTAAACCGACGGCAACTGGCCGTCTACTTGCATATGAAAGATCAAAAGCATGCACAAGGCGTAAGAAGTCATGTCGTTTTTCAACTTTGGGGCCATTTGCGCGCCCCATTCCTTCAAGAAAAGCATTGAATCGTAGAAAAGTGGGTCGAAATCAGCATAGAATTTGATCAAGCGGGTGTTTTCAACACTCAAACCGCTAGTGAACGACAAATCGCAGTCGATTTCGCTCGCGCGGTGGAACGCTTTAATGATGGGCACGCGCGCCGACAAAATCGAATGAAGATCCGTGAAGATTTTCGGATGATTGCGGAGCAGCTTGCGGACTTCCACAACGAGTTTGTGCTCTTCACGGTAATCGAGATTGCCTTTATACCAGTTGTCAAGGTCCACAAAGAGATCCAAATCGCTGTCCTTCAACAAATAATCACAAAAATCAATAAAGATTTAAAAAATGAGGATTTCTAAGTTTACTTCGTTAGTAAATCCAACAACGCGTGACCCAAATTTGTAGATTTTCACGTCTGGATAAGTTGGTTTCAGCAAGTTTTCAAGATCACTGATGCAAGCAGTGATGCTATCTTCTGATGTCTTGCTGTATTGCTGGCAATTGGTCACTAAACTCTTGGTTTTTTCTTCAATCTTGCGGCGTGTGCTGAGCAACTGTTTCAAATCTGCTGTTAAATCGCCTGGTTCTGGAAAATTTCCCACCAAAAAATAATTGTTAGCATTTTTAAAACATAAATTTGAATTTGTAGATAATTTACTTACTCATCCTAGCATTTCTAGCCGACCTCACTTGTTTATGCTTAAACAAAGTGATCTTATCGCCGAAAATCACCATGTTGCAGGTACGACAAAGGTGTTCAGTCACGTCATTGCGTCTCGTCTCGCCTAATTGCTTAACACTGCAATAAAACAACTCTTTTTACTTTCTGTTTTTTAACTAGCGCAAAGTATTGAGTGTTACCTTTTATGATGCATTGGTGAATCTAAATGATTCAACCATTCCATTTCGGCCTTGAAGAACCGTGGACAAATCTCGCAATGATAGCGCAATTTATTGTTGATGTGAGTCTTGAGCAAATGCATCGCGTGGCCGATGTGATGGCGCACAACAAGGAGATCGTTTTGGAGGAATATTTGGCACGCGGTGCAGACAACCGTCTGGGAATTCGCATCCGACTGGAAGAATTGTTCGTGGTTTTTGAAGTAGATTGGAAGCGCGAGATTGTTTGCGTTTTCTTCATTTCCCGGCCATACCAGCTCAATAATATGCTCTTTCACTGCGTTTTCTAGTACAAACACACAATATCCAAGTTAATTGATGTATTTCAAAGCAATTTATAGCAAATAAAAAATTCTCCTATAAAATAAGCTGAAAACTTACCGTTATCATCATTTTTAGCGCCTTGGTTTCTATCATCAAGAATAATTTTTTTCAAAGTGCGAGTTACGACATCCACAGTATTCTTATCTACAGGCAACACTTGTTGTTGTTGTCTGGGTTCTGACTGCAATTCGCACTCGTTTTCGATATGTTCGACAGCTTTGTTCAAAGGAACAAGATGCCTTCTAGCACAGAGCAATGAAGTGCGCGACTGAATCGTATAATTCGCCAAATAAAGCTGCCTCTGAGGCGTTTGTTGCATCCAATACTCATGAAACCCAACAAGAAAGCGAAGCGCGTCGAGTCTATCAGACGAATTTTCGCAGTGCAAACGAAGCAAGTGGCGTTTCCACACATAAGCATCCCGCCCAATTCGGGCTTCCCGCGGCGTATTACAAAGGAGGCACACAAAATGCGCGCGGTTGGCGTACGCTAGCGGAATATCCGAGTCCAACAAATCCCGGGAGACATCGTAATGAAACCCGTAGAACAATCTCTTCATAGTTTCCGCCGTGTATTCGCCATTATTAGGTCCTTGAACGGCAAACTTTTGATATTCTTCGGGAAAAGCGCGTTGGCACTCCTGCCACTGCGCGGCTTTAATACACTCCTCATGTGCTGCGATCTCGTTCGCTGCGGGATCGATAAAAAACCGCCTCCTGCATACTGTGCAGTGCATCTGTCGATTGTTCCACGGGTTGAAGTAGACTTGTTTGTATTGACGCTCGGGCGGTTGCGACATCCAATAGCGATGATAAGCCAAAATCGCCTGAAAGTTTTGGCTCACAGCAAGAGTATGCTTCTGGCCGTTAATGTGCTCCATGGCAGACGCGTAGATTGAAACACCGCAAGCCAAGCAGAACTTTTCGTACTGTTTGCGTTTCTGCATGACGAGAATCGGCGGTCGGCGATGCCCTTTCGGCGTGTTGCAACTCCCATACAAGTCCAGAATAATCTCATCATCGTAGAACTCTTCCTGTCTTTCAACCTCAAAGACTTCATGTTCAGGTTTTTCAGTTAACTGATTTTCTCGGGGATTTTCCAATGGGCCATTATGAAGACAACTCGTAACATGTTTCATAACTTCTTTCCGAAGAAATTTCAACTTGCACAAGGCACATTTAAAGAGCTGCTTGTACGGATTGACAAGATGCTGTTGGAGTTGATTCGGCCGAGTGGCCGGCAAGAAAAACGCGTGGTACTTATAAAGGCCTTTAATTTTCTCAACCCAATGCGTGAAGTTCATGTGTTGGCGCGACTTTAAGTGTTCCTTGACGATGTTTTCGTCCAAATTTTCATCACAAATTGTTGCACGACAAGCAAGACAGAAGATTACGCTTGATCCGCTCACATTATTCGGGTTCGGACGCCGCTGCAAGGTGTAGACGTTCAAAGCATCGGAAATTCGCGCCTGCTCGATGATTCTCGCCCCGTAGAACTTCTTGACGATATTTTCAGGGTATTCGCCCTTTGGTGCTGTCGTTGAGACAAAACGCGCCTTCATGGCCACCCAATCGACCGAATCGTCAAAGAGTGCGTCATGTACACTGACGAAACTGCAAGGAAACATTGTGCAATGTGCTACAACTTGACTGATCCCAACATTCTGATTGCAAAGCAAGCAACTGAAATTTCTGCTATTGCATGTAATGAAATATTTCTTGTAGCTGATGACTTCGCGCAGTTTTCCCTGCCATGCCAAGTGATAATCTTTGACGAATTTCAGAAAAGCGCCGTTGTTTGTCGTCAGCTTTTTTGTATGCTTTAAATCTTGTAAATGGTGCACATTATCAACAGTCTTCATGCAAAGAAGACAATTCAATAAGTTGCCGCTTTTGTGCAGCAGTAATTCAGCGGTATTATCAGGATGTTGATGTTTCACATCAACTTGTTCAAGTTTGGCTTCGTTACCAGCTAAGTCTTTGCACCTTCTCTTCTCAGTCTGCTCTTTGGCAGCCTTGCCAAGCATATCTAATGAAATAGTTATTGTCCAATAATTGTCCTTGTTCACAGGGACCTTCTCCAAGTGTTTGGCCCCAAAGATATGTCCTTGGACATAACTGCCTTTGATTGTCCTCGAACAAAGTAGGCAATGCACGTTCTCAGTATCACAAGGATTGAAATAGATTTGAGACATTTGGAGCTCTTTGGGCAGGGCGAAGAACGTTTTATGATAGAAATCAAACGCGTCTTCTGTTATCATGCGCGTTTCCGGTGCATAGTGCGTGGCAAAATGGGCCTTGAGAAACTCGCGAGTCGCCCCTGAGGACGGGATTGATTTGGTGCAGAAAAGGCATACCCAGTTTGATGAGGATTTCATCTGCAGGACATGGTCTGGTATCCTCAGGTCATATCTTTGAATACTGTACAGTTGTTTCTCGACGAGGTCCTCGTACACGGGGCGAAATTCGAAGCGAAAGGCGCTTCGCTTCATGGGTTTGCTTATCTCACTTGTCTTCGACGTCATGTTGCCCTCGTTATTGCCTTAAATTAACAATTTTAGTGCATGATCGAAGTGATTTTTTTGTTTAAACGTTTAGCTATTTCAATTAATGTTAAGTGAGCTTGCTTGATACGCGATAAACGATGATGAACGTGATTTGTTTATCAAATTTGTTCAGCGATAAATGGAGAAATCACATATTTTGCTTTCGGTGCAAAATTATTTTTTATTGCAGCGTGGAGGGAGAGAAATTAAGCTTCTGGTTCGCCCCATAGGTAGCGCTAGGCTCATCAATTTCCCGCATTTTCCAAGCCATTTTCCTGTTTTAAAAATTATATATTTAACCGAGAATTAAACTTATATTCGGGATCACTTCGAATATGGTAATTTTGCCATCAGCAACAATATACCTAAAGCAAATATTCTGTGGCTGTAAACCATTTTTTAGTCGTAATATAATAAATTTGCCTTATAACTCAAGTTTACTTGCTAATTTTTAATAATTAACATAACAATTTATGAATTTCCTCTTCATTCCATAAATACCTTCTTGTAACTTAATACAGTTTCCATACTAACAATGTTCTTGAATGAATATTCAAATATGACTACAACAGACTAATAGGAAATTTAACGCTCGTTATCATCCTACTATTCGTTATCGTGACGATTTCTTTGTTTAGGAGCTATGGACAAATGAAACACGCGCGGCATTTCTCGAGTTTAATTAAAATTTAAGCATTTCAAATTGCTTCAATGGCTTTATTTCATATTAAGTTTATGCATTGAAACAAGTTCCACATTAATTTGATTTCTTCAATGCTTATTTTGCCCAGTTTGCCATAGTGTTTTCTCAGGTTTCTGTTGAAGATTGTTGTTCACATTCGCACTCTTCATCACCTACTTCACATACAGCACTCTCGGGCTTCATTGTGCCTTTAATTCCATTGTAGATCAACTAAAACTCCTAGTAACTCATGCAAAGAACCACAAAAAGCTTTAAAACAAACCTTTCCTGCTACACCAACGCATAAAACACCAGTAATTAACCACTGATACGCTGGTCTTTCGTTCATAGGCTTCGAAGGACAATAGAACGGGGGCTTTTTACAAGGGTTTCTTCCATGAATTCTATGCATTTCAAGCCATAAACTTAAGAAATTGACAAATTGACGAATGATTTAGAAAATGCAGTGCAATGTCATCTATTTGAACGTTACATGACATTTTATCACAAAATTTGAACAAAAAGACAACAATAGGAAAAACATGGGAAAATCTGAGGAAAAATCGTTAAAAACTGGCTATTATTTCATTATTTATTTCATAGTTCATAAATTTCAAGTTTATATTCACATCTTTCCATATTCTTTGAAGAATACATCTTTTTACTTCTAACGCTTAATTTCGCGTAGTTTAAGAGACGTGCTTGTTCACTTTTCAGCCACAGTACAGCGAACACACTCAGCAATTAATAATAATAATACGGATTAACATATGCTTCGTGTGCTTTCAATTAATTCATTTCCTCTGACTGCACTGAACGCGAACATTGAGGATAGACGCTCTGGCCGAGGGGCCTTAACGTCCACTGTGTAACCCGGCCAGATGCGTCCATCCGACGTCTTCACATACCAATCAAGATAATAGCAACAGCAACAATTGACGTGCATTGCAACTTGCAACAGTTCTTCCAATTTGTAATTATAATAGAATTGTAGTAATTATAAACGCGTTTCGTTTACGAATCGACAATGCCAAGATTGTCGCATTTGTTTAAAGCCACGCACCCCGAATACGAATAAATTTAAATGAATAATTGTATAAATGATTTGTTTCTTCTGAAACATCTTTCACGCACTGTTTAAAATCGCGATGAACAAAAAACGGAGACAATTAAGAATTAAAATGAAAGAAAATGAGACGCTTTGACGTTTTTCTGCTCGTTTGTAAATGAATTTCAATGTAGATTTAACAGAGCAATAAAAAGTTCCGACAATAAAATAGAAGCAGAGTCCGCCATTTTGAAAAGATTCGTTAATTTCGTTAAATCAAAATGGTTAAAATTGTATTATATAAACAGTATACATTACGTTGTGTGTGTGTTTGCTTGCGTGTAAATTTTGGGAAAAGGGACGAAACAGAGACAAGAGACACGAAAGATGCTCAAAATTCGAATTCAATGGTGTGGCTTAACACTCCTGCTGCTTGGTGGCCTGTCCAGTGGTGCGGAAACCTGGGGGCGTCGAGATCTGCCCGCTGAGATCGCCGCCGAGCCAATTAAGGGGCTGATTGCCTGCCATGTGCGCATTGTAGCCGTTGTTGTACGACTGCTGCAAGGGATTACTGTAGTTGGAGAACGAGTATAGGTCGTAGGTGCGCTGCTGTTGTTGCTGTTGCTGCGGCGGTTGGATTTGTTGTGGAGCCGCGGGACCGCCGCCCCCACCCAGGGCACCCATGCTCATCTGCTGGGTCTGCGATGGCGAGTACTGGTCAATCAATGGGCCCATGTTGGGAATGTGACGGCGGGATGAAAGTATGGCAGGATCCAACACTGTCCAATCATTACAAACTCCTATTTGCAACAAAACACAAGTCAATTTTTGAATTTCGGAACATTGTACAGAAAAAGAAATCATCTATTGTAACGTTCAAGCAAACCTTTATGATTTTGTTGTTGCTGCTGTTGCTGTTGTTGAATTTGGCTAAAATTGCTTGGCCAATTATTCTGTTGTTGTTGTTGTTGCTGCTGCTGCTGTTGTTGTGACGTATTAATTTGTTGCTGTTTCTGTTGACTATTCATGTTTAGATACGGTAAAATTTTACTACCTGCAACAAAAAGTTATAAAAACCGAAACTACTCATGTTTTTCAAACAATAAAATTACCAAATGAATTCATATGGGTGTTTGGCTGCATGAACCCAGGCGGTGGGGGCGGAAAATGACTTTGACTATGTTGCAAACCATTTAATTGATTACCTATAGTACGGCCTAAACAGAAGAGAAATTTTGAATAACTAGTAATCTCAAAATTCCTTCCCGAATTAAAAGGACTTACCGTGAATGTTAGTATGATTATCTGATTCGACCAGCGCCTCGAGGGCTTTCTGCGCCTCTTGAAACCTGTAATCTAAATCTTTATCATCCAAAAGTGGGCGTTGTTTGATAGAATTGCCCATATTGCCACTATTAGAGCCAGAAGCAGAAACAGCAGGATTAAAACCAAGAAAGTTATTCGGCAGTGGATCATAATGTCCGTTCATTTGCGATTGCGAATATCCTCTTTGTTGTTGTTGCTGTTGCTGCTGCTGTTGCTGTATCTGTTTCCCTAGAGTTAAATTCAGCAGATTTTCTTCCATTTGTCTTTGTTGTTGCAACAACGCAAATTGTTTATCCAAATTCAACTGATTGAAGTGATGTTGCTGAGCAAAGCTATGATTTATATGATTATGCGGAGTTGAATTAGAAAATCCGTTTTGGTTTTGGGTCGGGTTTTGTGTTTGCGAATGTGTAAGACCGTTCAGCAACTGTTGCTGTTGTTGTAACTGATTAGGAAACATATTCTTGCAGAAATCATATATTTTATTAGGGAAAACATTCGCTTGCTGCTGTTGTTGCTGTTGTTGTTCTAAGAGCAAATCTTTATGTCCATTCAAATAATGCCTATTAACACTATGTTGTTGTTGTTGTTGTTGCTGCTGTGAGTGTTGCTGATTACTATGCATAGACATGGAATAATTCAAGCTGCTTTTCGCCAGGGTTTCAAGCAAACTTTCGGTGTTCGACGTGCCCACAGTGCCGACGTACGGCGTGTCCATAAACGCATCAAGCTTGGCGAAGGTGTCCAGCCCGCCGAAACCGTTCGCGAACGAGTCTAAACCATCCTGCTGTTTTCCCTGCGGCCTCGATGTCGTGATCCGTTGCTTGGCGAGCTCCTCCAGGTGGTTCGAATGGTTCGTGTAGCCGAAATCAAAGTCCCATGTGTCACTATCATTGATATCTAGCAACGGTTCCTGCCCGTTGTTTGTCGCAAGCGTATCGTCGTTCACGAGCGGATTTTTCGAGCACGAATACGAGTTCTGCGTAAAAAAGCTCGAATTATCATCGTCTAGGAAACTTTTCGGTTGTTGCTGATGTTGTTGATGCTGTTGTAAATTATTGAGTGGCTTGTAAGTCTCTTCATTTTCATCAGAGACAACAGAAATGTTTTCTTCGTTGATATCTGAATCACATTCAATCTTTGTGACAATCGTAATCGTATTTTTAATCGAATTGTTGTTAGTTTCATTGGGTACGACGTGTAAGTTGCTAGAAATTGGACGCTCTTTGCTCTTTTCAAGCTTTTCGAAATGTTCCTTCTCTTTGTAAACCTTATCTTTGTCTTTTTCTTCACTTTTCGCCTTGTTTTTATTGTTAGTCTCAGCAATGTTGTTCTTTTTATTGCGCTTCGGTTTGTCACTCTTGCAATCGCCATTAGTTGTGCCATTTTGTTGTTTTTTATCCTTATCGCCTTTCTCATTACTCTTATCTGCTTGCAGTTGCGGCCAGCCAGTTTGTTTCTCTTCCATTGTTGATATTGAGGTCGCAGGGCTTGGTGTAGCTGCCCCTTCAGCGTCGCTGGTAACAGAACCAATTGGCGTAACAACAATCTCTTTCGTTTTCGACGCCGATGAGGACGAGGACGATGACGAAGTTGTTGTTGACGAACTTGAACTAGTTGTATGATTATGATTCGTCTGTGTTTGGCTCTGATTACTAGTCGATTGCTGTTGCTGTTGTTGTTGGAGAGCAGCTGCTTGCTTGGCAAGGAGGCCGTCATGGAGCTTCTTCTCGTACTCTTGGTGCTTCCCGGCGTGCATTTGTTCCTTCGTGAAGCTTGCTTCCTGGTCTCCTTTTCAACAAACACATGAACTATTAAATTGTAATTGTTTGTCGCTGTATTACACGGGAGCACAACATAAATCGAGGGGGTTTTTCACTTGTTTACTGTTCAGAACAACAAAACAACACAGAAAAACCAACAATGTTCCAGAAAACACAGAATTTCAAGGAAAAACAAAGAAAATCTACGATTGCCTATCAAATCATTCGTGAAAGTATTTAAAATAAAATGCAGTAAAGATTACAAAATGTAGGATTTACACCAATTTAAGTAATTCAACTTTTTAAACTTGCAATAATTAATTATTGCCTTAATTATAGGAAAGTATCAATAAGGAAACTGTTGAACTCTCATCTCTGGGAAATTATGAGAGGCAATCGCAGCCCTGAGAAAAAGTACATGAGTTCTTACCAAAGTCATGCAAGTACATGCAGTCAGGCTTCGGACATGGCTGGTTCTTCATGAAATGCGAACAGTATTTCGTGGTGCCCAGACTAGTTTTTATTGTTTTGCCATCCAGCAACGTGTTGTTAACACTCTGAATGGCACGCAGTGCATCATCACTCTTCATATAAGTGACATACGCGCCTATAATAAACAAAAACACACTTTTTAAGCAAAATTCTTAAAGTTATACAGTCCGATTCAAAAATTGCGCATTTTCTTCAATCGTTTTAGATTTGAACAGATGGAGATTTAATTTTATCTTAAAAATAGCATATAAATAGCAAATAAAAATTTCAATCCAAATAACTCTTTCAGTTAAATTTTTCAGCATATTTTGCAAACTTGTGAAATTTTCGAATTTAAAACAAAATATTGTTAATCAAAGTTGGTGGTCTTACTGGCGCTGGGTCCTTGGGTCCCCGCATACGCCGTCGACTGATTTATCACAACTTTATGAATCTTGCCGAACTTCCCAAAGTACTCATGCTTCTTGAGTATTTCCGGATCGGCCAAGCGCATGGGGAGCCCAACAACAAAGACCAAGTTCCGCTGCACGACGCGCACGCTCGCCAAATGTTTGCGGCTCTCGCTGAGCTTCGCCTTGCGCTGCTGGTCGCGCTGGCGCTTATCCGCCTTCAGCTGCGCCACCTGCTCCTTGGACAGAGGCGTAAAATCGGCGGGGTTCTCAGAGTACGCCTTCCTGCACGCCGGACACAAGCCGTTCTCGTCGGTGCGGATGCGATGCCAGCAGAAGCGGCAGATCTGATAGCCGCACGTGCACGGAAAGAAGTTCAGATCGTCGACCTCCAGCGGCTCCATGCATAGCGGGCATTCCACTTGCTCTTCGCCGCTCTGATTCAACACCGACATCGTCAACGATTCGACGCAACTTCGACAACTTTCAAATGGATTCGCAGCTTTCTCAACAGGCAACACTTTCGCGTTTTGTCTCAATCGCAATTGGGCAGAATCGATTAATATGGGTTCCAAGTTAATTGTTAAATTAATCAATCACGACTAACCTGCAACAAGTTTACTAGATTATTCTTTAATGCCACTAGTGATACTGATAAGGAATGACGTGTGATAACGACGCGCTTTGTTATCATAAAATATTCAGCCATGAATAACGGAATTTACTGAATAATTGGATTTTGGGCGTTTCGACTAACATTAATCATCTCATTTGAATTTGAATATTAGCGCCTTTTGTCATACCAACTGTCATCAAATCAAATGTGTCACTAGTTTCATTTCATGTTTTTATTGACAATTTGCGCAATTAGTGTCAAAATGACTTTTGTCATTTGTTTGTTTATCAGCTGATTATCTTACATAACCCACAATATTCTGACGTTGACAAGACGGGAAAATCCCGGAAAACCCCCGGAAAATCCTATATTTTTCTACTTTAAATAATCTAAACATCTGTTAGTCATTGAAATTGAGTCATCAATTAAACGCCTAAATCAAGACAAAGCCCTGAACTGAACGAAAGACAACTTCAAAACCACTTTACTTACTGGCCACTTAATTTTTAATTATTCTCTTGTCCTATTTTATTTTATTCGAGATTTTATTATGAAAAGATAACAATCGCGAGTGAACCTTCTCTTATCACCTCTTCCTCGCCGTTATCGCAACTTAAAATTTCACTAAATTTTCGGCTGCAGAGCGCTTGCATGATTGATTTATTTATGTTCAAAGACAAGACAAGAGGACGAGTGGCAAGCACACAAGTACAAGTCAAGTCAAGAAGTTGTACACGTTCAGTTGCGTTGAAAGGCTTTCGCAAAAATTCGCAGCAAGCACGCACGCGGCGATTCGACGCACCCCTATTATGCACACTGGTTCCCTGTTCCTTGGGGCAGTTGTTTGGCGGATTTAGCGCTCGCGATTCAATTTCGTTCTTTGATTATTTACACATTACTTACAAAATTTTCTGTATCGAGAGATATTTCAATATGGCGGACCGTACGGATTGTGCGACGTTGCCGTTGTTGCGGTTGTGTTGTGTCAAGCCCACTGTCATGCAAGCGGATGGGCACTTGGGGGAATTAAATTGGCAGTACTTTTAAAAGTTTGCGCACGAACCGTCGCTAAAATGAGGCTGAAATGAATTTTCCACGTGTTTTCCACACAACAAACCACAAAACTTTAATAAGGCACTGAAATTAATCAAAATTAAATTAATTTTATGCTTTTGCTTCAATTAAGAACAGTGAATTAAATAATTTTTATGCGTTGCAAGCGGATGGGTACTTGTGGGAATTAAGTTGGTAGTACTCATGTAGTACTTTTAAAAGTTTGGAAAAGTTTGAAAGTTTTGCGCACGAAACATCTCTAAAATGAATTTTCCACTTGTTTTCCACAAGGAAGACCACAAAACTCTAATAAGTCACTGAAATCACTAAAAATTAATCGAATTTTATCCGTTTGCTTCAATTAACAACAGTTTTGTGTCGTTTTACAGTCTTTGAAGAGTAATGTTAGGATAATTGCTTAATGTACCGTTAGTTCCGTTATTATGTTCCCATTCTCAACGTAATTTCTCAATAATTCTCTATTAAAACGTTAGAAACATTTAAAATTTTACATAATAACAAAAAAACAAAGTTGTTTATAAAGATATTATTAAAGTTGTATATTCTTTTAAGAAATAAAAATTTCAGTTGTAAATTTTTAATAAATATAAATAAATGAGTTGTAAATGAAGTTATTTGGACCTATTGCCGCCCATTTCGTTCTCTCCATCCGTTGTTTCTATTAAAAATGAAAAAAAACATTTAATAAATCTAGAAAATGCTATGAAAACATGTATTAGTTGCCTCTAGGTGAAGATTCTTCGTCAGAAGTAGTCTGGAAATCGTAGCCAAAGACATAAGGACGCTTAGTTTCCTCGCGAGAAGTGTAATCATCAGTACTAGAATCGTTGACTTTCACTTTGCCAGTCATGCTTGTATGGCAAGCAAATGTTGGCGGATAATATTGAACGCTGTAATTTAACAGGAGCAAAATTTACGTTAATTTAAGTTTTCTGGAAGGAAAATAATGAAAATTTGCCTATGGACTTGAAGTTGTGGCGGTTTAGACGAACTACTTGGACCAGTCTCAATGATCTGCCGACTTTGTGCGAAACTTTGCGCGTGCGAAGAAAGGTCCCGATCGCGTTCACTTTGTCGTTCGCGTTCACGTTCGCGTTCACGTTCTCGTTCTCGTTCGCGTTCGCGTTCACGTTCACTTTGTCGTTCACTTTGTCGATCGCTTTGTCGTTGTCCTTTTGATCCTTGTTGGCCAGTCGGTGTCGCTTCAGAAATATGCGACATTTGCGACTGGGATGCTGATCTCGTCCCAATATCGGATTCCATCTCGGTCGTGTTACGTGACGCTGACGATTTGCTGCTTTTTGTCGTCTTCGAACTCCTCTTGCTCGTCTTGCTCGACGTCGTCTTCGGCTGCAATTCTTTCTGGTTCACACTGTAAAGTACTCTAAAAACAGAAAAAAATGTAGAATTATACTTTGATACAGTTTTATCTTGTTCTTGATTTTTCAAGAATTCTTGCCTTGAATTAGGCTTCTTGTCTTGTCTCGAAATATCAAGCCCAAAAATTTGGGTTTTCTTGCCGTATTTTATTTATTTTCTTTAAATTTCTCGATATGTATTCTTGATATTTTTATATTTTCCTTGTCTTGTCTTGATCTTGACAAGAGTCTTGTAAAACTCTAGACAAGATTAAGTTTTTCGAGAAATTAGACATGAAATATCAAGGAAAATCAAGAAATATCGAGAAATTTTAAAAATTATAAAAGAAATAAATAAAAAAACGCAAGACAAGAATTCTCGACAAGATGCAACTCTAGCTTGTACTAAAAACAGGAAACGAGAGAAAATTAAAAAGAGAGAACTTTGTAGTATCTTCATTATCAGTTGCTGATGAGGGTTCCTGGAAAAGGGCTGGACACGTAGTTTCCTTGCAAGTATTTTCATCGTTGACATCTTCAGCATCAGTTTTGGCCCGCATTCGACCAGCTTTGATGCGACAGCAAACAAACGCCGCCCCCAGACAAAACCAAATGATAATTGTCGCCAATGCAGCTAATAAAATCAAATTGTTTCGCGATCGCTGCAAAAATTTTCTTATTTTTAAAACGAAATTATAATCAAGGACCAAAATTACGTCGCTGTTTTTATTGTTGGATTTCGTTAGGGCGAGTTCTTCATCTTCGATCATATCCGGCGGTTCGCGGTCTTGCGTTTCGGGCATTATATTAATATTTCCTAGACTATTCCCCTTTGATTTCGTTGCTTCGCTGACAGTTTGCAAGATGCGCAAAACGCCGCCGAATCCAGCGTAGAACTTTTCGTCCCCTAAATGTGGCATCACTTTCGAGACAATAAACGAAAAGATGTTCCCGTTGAATTTGTGAACGTCCTCGTCGTTGGTGTTACGTGCAGCCATGCATTTACTCACGGCGACAAAGTATTTGACGAGAATGTACGCCGAAACACGCGATTCTAAATTGCGCAAGCCAAATGTACGAAATGGCACTGCGATGGCGGCAGGATGCGTTTTTGAGTCGAAGAATGGTAAGGGTACTTCCATGCCGCAAAGGCGCGAATCTGTGCGTGTTTCGCGGGCATTTATTCCTTTAGCTTTGAACATTTTTGCAAAAATTAATTAAAATTCTGCGAAAAAAAGGGAGGGGGAAAACTTGTGACTTACAATTTGCTGCGTGCTTGTAATAAATTATTCCTTTGCAAGGATCACTTGTTGGTGAAGGTGCCTGGACTGTTATGGCCTTCGCTTGAATATGTTTCCCTGCATTCCTCCACGGTTTCGCCCATCCTTCACCATTCGTCCTTAGGAAGTTTTTCAATTCGTCGTATAATTGATACAAACGTATTATGCTTGCATATTGAATATTCCCAGCATAATAAGCGTATTTTGTAATTGGCAGGATCAAATGTTTCATGTATCCTCCTAATTTTAAGTAAAATTTTCAAAAAATACAGTATGTCCAGGGATAGGATTTCAGAGAGGACAAAAATTGTTAGATTTTATTAAAGTTTTATTGTTTCTCAATGAAAAATCATTTTTTGAAAAAGTTTACTTAGAATTTTTTGGCAAGAATTTGAAAAACAATAAGTTATTTTAAAAATTGATATAGAAATGCATTAAAAGCATAGTAATGGCAGTTTTCTATTAATTTTAATTTTTGCAAGATTGGGTTAAGATTTTTTCCGATTTTTGAATTAAAATTTTGCAGAACAATGCAAATTATTAGCAATCTGAGTCTCTTACTGCAAATCTAACAATTGTTTTGTGTTTTTAAGTGCTTTTAATGCGTTTCTATAAATTATTGTTTCAATTTCCGGCAGTCCAAATTTGGCAGAAAAATATTTTAAATTGTAAAATTTAAATTAAATCAAAGAACAGATTTGGGAATTTGAAAACAAACAAGAAAACTCCTCCCAAATGGTTTTTCCAAATAACCAAAACTACAATTTCGCCTCTTTAAAACCCAATTTGTGAATATTCTAAAAGAAAAAGGATCAAAATAGGAAATATTGAGTACCCATTGTATCAGTAACGGCCAAAAGCAGAATGTGCTTGGTTTTCCCACTCGTGTTCGTCC